>JARVJO010000164.1:25576749-25590155 GCA_031762555.1 Cynodonichthys magdalenae | reverse complement strand
CAGGCCGTTTCCATTCAGCTTTTCTGATGCGAAATTTCAAAATGCGAATTAAGAAACGTTGATGGAAACACGGCTAACAGGGTCACGATCTCTAATGAATCAGTAGAGGCACAACAGGGGGGTCTTGAGTATTTTGGTTAGACATTTATTTTTTTTTTTTACATTGTTTTGTCATAGTAACAAATTTACAGTAATATGGCATGTTTTATGTAGTCGTAAGCAGAGTGTACTATATAACAAACTGTGTATATATACACACAAACATACATACATATATATTAGCTCCACCTATTCATCAGTTTTGCAGTCCCTTGTCTTACATTCTTCTTGATTGCCAGGATTACTACAGCATTAATATTACTGCACACAAATGACCAAATGGCATTATATTTGGAGAGCTGCACCAATTCCTGCACATGACTCAGTTTTACCTCAAACTTCACTCCTGAGAGGACTTTCAGAGTAAATTCATCACATTCTGGACGTCCTCCAAAAAGACGACAAAGAATAAATTCATGTGTGAGAGAACCGCAGGACGTAGGACCTCCAGCAGCTACAGTGTAAAGCAAATGAAGGTTACTAATCTATCTTTCAAGAAGGCTATTAATCTCTCTTAGTGACTGCTGGAGGAAATTAAATCAAAATCCACACACGTTAAAAAATGTATAAGTTGAAACAACTATATTAAGAGGCAAATGGAGGCAGAAAAATGATACTCGTGTTTTAACATTTTACACAGCTTGTGCAAAAGGAATAAAACCCTCACTGTATGCACTAAAATACATCTGAAATACTTTAAATATTGTTTTAATTTTACTTCCTTCCGTTACACAGTAAAGTCAATCTGAGATGATTTCAGCTTTTAAAATAAATTAGGAGTTTTTACTTTACCAGGACATGCCTGTAAATATCCCCATCAAAGCTCTTCTGTGTGTAAATCAACTTCACACTCATTAGCTGAGGCTCAGTTAGCATTTGTCATAATCCGGTGCAGCTGCCACCGCCGACCAGGAAACATTAAGATGGGAAGCTCTGCAGAACTAAAGTGGCTAAGAGTTTCAGGAAAAATCCTAGGAAAATAAAGTATCTTCTGTTTTGCTGAGCTTGCACAAAGATTCATTTGGAAGAGTCATAAAGGCCATTCCTTTAAGAGGAAAAACTTTCTCCTGGTGCAGCAAACTGGTCAAATCTATCATCAATACACACTTATGCTGCCGTCGTGCAGCAGTTACAAACCTGGACCCTGTAATTTCTCTACGACGACGGCACGCCGCCCCCGAAGAACACTAGCGACAGCAGAGCGGTCGAACTTAAACATCATTACAGAACATGTTCCACCAGGAGAACAGCAGCTTGCTGTTCAAGCAGCCCCTGCTGTCTGGAAATCTGCTATCAGCTCCAATCCATAAACAGCTGATTGTATCTCCACAGTGAAGCAACTTCATTTGTGTGTAAACACTTTTTGTTGTTGTTGTTTTGTTTAAGAAAAACTTCTAGCTGAAGGAAAATGTGCTGCAATGTTTGGTCAAAAGGGAAAAGACTTTATCATACGTCTTTAAGAATGGCAAAACACAACCACTATCTCAAAAATTTTGATTGTCTACTTTAAAAAAAAAAGATAAACCAAAAAGCACTCATACAGGACACAACCTCACAGCAGTTGTGACTCAGTAACAGGGTTATGAACATGTAACTGTAAGGTTACAACACAGGGAGGACCGTTTTAGATCTCCAGAGCATGACACAAGTTGACTAATAGCTTAAGTGCACAGGAGGATACAGACAGAAATGACCACCTGCACTCATATTGACATGTAGCTATAACTCCCATCTCCTTCCACTGTGTCTGTATGTGTGTGCATGTCTTCATATTGTTGTGAGGACTTCGTATGATATTATTCCACACTTGTGAGGATAATTTGCCTAGTCCAAGCAAGGGAAGATGTTGTTTTAAGTTTAGGGTTAGGTTTAGGACTAAGGTGTGAAGTGAGTTTAGCTTTGGTTTAGGTTTAGATATGTACTGGGGTGGTTAGGTTTAGTGTTAGGGGTCAGGGTTGAGGGCTCAACACACAGGAGGCGACGTAGCCCTCTCTAGGTAAGCAATCGACAAAACTCATTCATGTGAAATTTCGAGCTCATACATGTAGACATGCACATGCGATGACAGACCAATGAGCGGAGTGTATGTTACACACTTTCAACAGACTATCCAATTTTATGATACTTCACAAAGCAATTATCAAGATGCACACAAAAAGACAGCCAAGTGGGAATTTGATGGCGCCAGGGTGAAGTTGTCCGGTACGTTTTTTTCCCCATAAAGTCATATCTTAGTGTGCGTTTCTTTTTCAATATCAATAGCATTGCAACATTTGTTTAGGTTATATGGTGGTAATGCATACCATTAATTTTTTGACAGCTACCAATAAACTCTACAAAAAGAAGTAGAAAAACCAATTAAATTTCTTGGAGACAAGCAGTCCAAGAGTGTGATTCACAATGCCGCCATCGCTATCACATCTCACGTATTGGGCGGGCACCCATTAGTTGCTGTCGTTACTCGTTCCTTGTGTGACGACCCCAATGGGTTGTAGACATTAATGGAAGTTGATGCAAAGTTCACATAAAGATAGTAAAGGGCCCTGCATGTTTCATTCAAAGCCAAACAGTTGACTCCCGGTCGTATGATGGCAAGAAGTTTGTTTTTGTACACACGGTGTCTCAAGAACTATGAAAGGTGTCACCTTTCATAGTTCTTGAGACACATGGAGCTCCTGGGAAACCCCTCCCACTAGAGCTGCAACTAATGATTATTTTGATAGTCAACTATTCTGCAATTATTTTTTCAATTAGTCGATTAGTCATCGATTGTTTTTGTCACAATATCCAGCTATGCTTCCTGTTCGCCCTGTGGCTTTTAACAAAATGAAGCTGAGAACAAAATGACGCAATTTTTATCACGCAGCTACGACAACAAGAGCCGATTTCACAGCTTCAGGTGGACCACGCAGAGGGCTGAAAACCCTACGTATGTGTGAGTGTGTGTCAGGCTGGAGGAAACTGCAAACAGCTCTCCCAGAGGTTATTAAGCCTGAGCATCATTCAATCACAACAGAACAGGAAGGCCTTGAGAGCACAAAAACAGCTCAGTAATTTTGAATTTCCTTCTGTCTCTATATAACACAAAAAAGGGGAATAAATAAGGTGAATATTATGCTTTCGGTACAAGATAAAATGGTAGAAGACGTCTCTTGGGTAACTGAGACATGAATCATGAATCACAGGGCAGTTTGGACAAACTTACAGTCTCTAGACATTATTCAACTTTTTCAAAGCCCTTGCAAGTCTTATTTTTTTTTTAAACATGAAAGGTCAGGCAGACTTACAGACAGCACAGCTACAAATGTGGTGCTTCTGATATCTGTTTCAGCACAGCAGGCGCTACTTGAAAGAGTTGTGAAGTTCAGCTTTTAGGAAAAGTGCTCTCGGTGTGAGCAGGTCTCTGACCAGCCCATTTCATGTTTTCAGAAATGGGGTTTCTAAATGCAGAGGCCAACGATGGATTTGGACAACACCATCTTTGTACCATTTGAAATTAAAAGGTCTTTCCTGGTAACAGAGAACACGGTTTTTACAGGTACACACATTTACTAGAAAAGCAAATCTACTGTTTTTGCCCAATAAATATCTTCACAGGAAAAATAATATTCAATTTAACTACAAAGGAGGGGTTGTTTAGGCCAGTATCTTACTGGACCACAACTAGTTGAAGACAACTTTGCAAAAAATACACTGACCAACCCTACTGAGCAAATTGATGCGTTTGTGTACATCAATCATGGGATCGACAGGGAATTGTCTAAACAAGGTAAGCTGTCATTACTAACATAAAACAAAGCTGAGCAGCAGGACAAAGCTCTTGATTTCCAAAGTCTAAACTCTCACCTCCATCTGGAAAGAAAGCAAACAAACCAAGCACTAAACAAGTGGCCAAACTAAGTTTTTTTTTCTGCCTAATACTTTTTCTCCAAGATAAGGTAGGAAAAAGCTAAAAAAAAAAACAAACAAAGTAACTAAGATGTATCCTGGGTGCCTCATTTATTTGCTTTACCTGGCACAGGAGCCCCATGATCGTTTGAGGATTTATAGGAGAGATTAAATGTGCCAGCTGTTCTGGAAGAAACAGGGAAAACCCACAGATAAACTGATGGAAACAGGCGTGCATATGGATGGACATATGGGTACTTCAGTAAAGAAGCAGCAGTTTTCTAATCACTACATTACTGAATCGATAGAGGCGATCTGATCCACTTGCCCCTGATTTACTAGAATGCAGACCCAGCTCTTCTCGTAAAACAGGGCAACTTTAACACCACAATTTAGCAGCATGCTAATTGTGAATATTTCATATGATGAATTTATTATTTCAAGCTGTAAGAGAAATCATGTGTTTTCAGTCTGATGCACCTGGAAATAAAGTTCCAGATTAAAGTGTGGATGTTTGACTTTAGGGAGTGCAATACGTTATGATGCAAATAACTTGTATACCGTTATAAATCAGTGAATTTCATCTAAATAAGTTCAGTTCACACTGTAATTTACTAGGGCTGTAACAATTAGTCAGCATAATCAGCTACGTCAATTATGAAAACAAGTCGACGCAGAATTTTAAAGTTGACGCATCCTATTATTTACCCATGTAAATGTTAATTTAAAACTGCAAGGCATTACATGAACTGCTGGGGGCAGAATCACTTCTATTGTCTGCAGTTGCATTGTTTACAAAAGAAGAAGAACGTGGTGTGCTGCTCTGCAAACTAGGAGGTGCGCCCACAGGAAGCTTAGATTGTCATCATGACAAAATTAATCATCGACTAACTGACTAATTGGGAAAATAATAGCAGATTAGTCAACTATCAAAACAGTCATTAGTGGCAGCCCTATAATTTACATTTTAAACCAAAACAGCAGTCACGCCTCCTGAAAGTGGGTGATTACATTTGCCCTCAATCCACCAATGTGATGCACTAGCCAACACTGAGCGATGCTAAAAGTTGGCAAAACCTAATTTAGCTAAAGCTAACTGGTCTGCTAATGGTTTTCAAAGTTAGTGAAAACCCTCATCTGCTAAACAAAACAATGGCTTCGCTATAAGATGTTAGCGGATTAGCAGAGCTGTGCCCACCACTGCTGCTGCCCATTGTGGGACATCTTTGCTTAAAACATTAACATCAATAGTTGAGGTCAACCCTGTCTGTTCAACAGAATCATTGGGTGTCTGTCTATACCTGATGTTCTTAACAAACCGTGGCTAAGAAGATGTAATTATTGGAAAATCAAACTGGAGAAGGCATGAGCTTTAACTGCTGCCATCTATTGAGAACACAAAGCAGCAACAAACACACACACACACATCAATATATTAACAGGAGATGAGCACCATATCCTAATGAGACGGGTTCATTAGGGTGGCAGATGAATCAAACACTTTGCCAAGTTAGCAATTATCCATCTCTTTGCGTACAGAGGTCATTAGGACCCCATGAGCAATTGGAGGCCATAAATAAATGATCACAGGTTCCAAGTCTAAATGGACCCCCCCCCCCCCCCCCCCAATCATTAAAAGCTGGCATTGATTCTACCATTTTGAGGTTGAAGTTGTAAAAGTCATGCAGGAGTGTCCAACCCTGGTCCTTGAGGTAACTCTGCTTCAACTCACCAGTTTTGAATCAAAGGGGGATTCACAGGCTTCAGCAGATCCTGAAGAGGTAATTCAGTCACTAGCTGTGTTCTAATCCAATTGTAATTCGAATTTTGAGCAGATTTTTAAAATATCGCAAAAAGGAAATAAACAATAAATGCGACTCAAGAGATATTTCCATCAACTGGCTTGATGCGAATCACCCAGTAATTACGTCAGATGCATTTCTGTAGTAAACAGGAAGTAGGAGTTCTCTTCATGTTACGATAATAACGAGGAGACGCTGAAAGCGGGAGGAGGGTCCAGCTGCAGTCCGGTTCCAGACAGACAGCAGGAACAGTAAATCATAAAGCGCATTTCCATTCACCTTTTCTAATGCGAAACTTCAAAATGCGAATTAAAAAACATTGATGGAAACACGGTTACTGAATCAGGTATTGAAGCCTGACAACTAGGGATGCACCGATATGAAAATTTCAGCCGATATAGATATCCGATATAATAATTGCGATTATGGCCGATAACCGATATTTACTGATATTACACAAACACACAAATTATATTATAGATATACGCATAAACACACTTGGGTCTTTTTTTGATATCGTAAATAAACAACCAGACTTCTGACATGGTTCCCTACTTCAGTTATTCCTGGCTACGCTGCATCAATATCACTATCATGGTCAAACAGATGCCGCTCAACCAACCATTTCCCCTCCGAAAACAGAAACACAAAGTTAAAAAGTGGGAAATCAATATCCAACGTTAATATCGGCCTAGTTTAACATATCGGATTGATATGAATATTCTAAAAAATTACCAATATCGGCCAATACAATATTAATGCCGATATATCGTGCATCCCTACTGACAACCATGAAAACATGCAGGACAACGGACTAGGATTAGAGAAACCTTAACACACCGCTCACTGATCACAAGCTGAATGGAGAATGAGGAGTAAACCTCCACTTTTAAGCGTTCCCATACTTCCTTAAAAACTGACATGTTGGACCACCAAAGCTTTCCAAACATCACCACAAAAGGTAGGAAATTGGACCCCTGACAGAAGAGTCCACAGAGAAGACCAAATAAAACAACAGTTGTGTTTGTTTGTTTTTTCTTAAACATCTTTTGCAAAGTTGCATCTGAGGTGGTCTGTAAGGATAAGACCCCCAGAGAGTGCACTGTAAAAGCTGAGGGTTGCCAAATGTTTGCACATTTCAGCCAGATATTTGCACTGTCCACAGGGAGACAATCAGCACACAATCCCCTCCCAGGAGGGCAACAGAGATAAGATAAATGGATTTTATACTCCTCCGATGGAGACTTGTTTACAAAAGCCTAACTTATTAAAGCTTTTTAAAAATCTAAACAATCTCTACAAGCTGCAGGGGAAAGAAATGAAGAGTTTGGGTCAGCTGAACAAAAACAGAGTGAGACTTTGGGTCCTCCCGCTACACCAAACAAGACCAAGTGAATTCTTTGAGCCACATATCTGCCAGCTTTGATAGAGATAAGTCCTGGCCACAGTCAGGACCTCCAAAAATGTGCTTTGAATAGACAGATATTTTCAGGGAAGGGGACCCTCACAATTAGTAATGTGAGACTCTCTGCGTGTGGGTCCCGGTCCAATTCTCTGGAATCAATCAAAGCTCCCAAAGGGACTCCCCGGACCCCCTTAATCTCCTGGTTTTATTACGTTCCAGACAGTCAGCCTGTTTCCCCCTACCCCCATTTCTCTTTTGTACTGATCTCCACCAAAGCCAAGGAGGGGCTTTTTTTTCTCCTTCTCTCTCTCTCCATCTCCTCCACTACTGCAGAGAGCTTTTCATTCAAGAGAGGGTCTTTCATCAGGCTCCACACGCAAGAGTCCAGCAGCTAACAGAGGCCCCTATCATGCTTTCAGATTTTTTGTTTTAATATGACAGTGTAGTTGTTTTGCACATCACAAGAATAAAGCAGAAAATCTGGGCCACGTCGCACAACAGTCACAGATATTTTCCAGACCACATGCTGCTGAGCCTGATTGTGCCTTCCAGCTCAAACCATGAAGATATGACTTTGTCAGGAGGAGAGGTTGTGTGTGTGTGTGTGTGTGGTGGTGGTGGTGGTGGGGAGGGGGGTGATCATGTCTGAAGCTGTGTGCACTTCAATAACTGCTGGTTAATCATGACTATCCAATTTATCTGGAGCAGGAGATGAACGGAGAACTTCTTAAGAACGTGTTTCTGCAAAACCACAGCCGCCTGTTATCAAAGGTGCCAATGCATGAGCATTGATGCACTCTGGTTACTATTCTGTTGGTGACTTTTGTTTCATTTCACGCTCTGCAGCTTTGAAGAACTATACTTCAAAAAGTGCAGCTCGACCTGGAATCATGTGCTAAGACTTTTAGTAGTGATACATCGCTATAAATAAGGATTTCCCCCCATACACAATACCTGGATTTTGATTAAAACCCAGCCTGTTTTGAAACTATAAAGTTCATTAATACTTCTTAATAGAAACTTAATCAAAATGGCTCACAGAAATTTGGATTTTATAAAACTAAACTAGAATAACTAGAATTTTAACATTTTTAACATTTTTTATGCAGTTGCAGTGTAAGTTTCCTGATTTTGGGAGATTTTATTTTTTTCTCAAAATGTAACTTTTCAATGTTTTGGGAACTTCTACAATCCTTTTAGTGCATCTACAATATTTAAATGAAAATATACTGTAGGTGTTTTTGTCTTCCTTTACCCAGTGTCTCTCACTGCCACTGAAATTAAATTGAAGAGCACACCCACATGCTTCCATACTCTTTATATTTTAAATCCAATTTGTTTTTTGTTTTACACACTACTTAAAACACAGCAGTAACATAAAAACTCATATGGGTCTTCTGCTACTCATGGTTTAAGAATTTCAAAGTTATGTTTTGTGGTATTTGAATGGCAGAAGTTTGTTTGAGGCCTACTTTTTAGTTTGCACGTTCCCATCCGCCTGTCCTTAAGGGAGACGCAGAGACAGGTGTGTGGTTTAATGGCAGCAACACATAGATTGGTGGTGGTTCTGTGTTACTGTCATTTTCAGAATTTTAAAGTCATTTCAAGGAGTAACTTGTGGTTTTTGCTCTGCAACAGTTTGATGAGGCTTACTTTTTACTTTGCGCATTTCTGTCTCCCTGTCTTAAACGAAGTTGCAGAGAGATGTGTGCTGTCCTAATGTGCCTGGTTTTTTTTTTTCAGAAACTTCTTTTGATGTTAATCTCCCTCTACACTCCAAACATCAAAACGTGTGGGCATTTTGATGTTGGTAGTCAATGATGGCACCCTTCAAAAATGTAACCATTTCGTAATCTATCATGGCAGCACCACAAAGAACGGGTGGGTGGGGGGAATGTCCTCTGCTACTCATATTTAAATAATTTTAAAGTTACTACTTGTAGTTTCTTTTACAGCAAATGTTTGTTTAAGGCTTACTTTTTAGTTTGCACATTTCTATCTGCCTGTCCTTAAGGCAGAGGCAGGTGTGTGGTTACCATGGCGATCCTAATGTGCTATTTTTTTTTTTTTTTTTTTTTTTGATTTCAACACTTTTTCTGATGTCTGTACACTCCACCATCCAAAATCACGGGTATTTTAAAGCTGGCACTCTTCAGAAATGTTCTCGCCTCATAATCTCCCATGGCAGCACCACATAGAATGATGGGGGGGTTATACAGATGTTATAAGTGCACGCTTGCAGTTGCTCCTCTCCTCGAAACAATTAACAGAAGCAAATGGATCACGTCCTGTTTATCCATCTGCTGAACACGTATTGACGCCCAGGTAATGAGATGCCTGCCGGACTGATGATGCAGGCTTATTATCGGACACTGATCACTAATGACTCTCTGCTTGGAGGATTTCTGGGATCCTTTGCTGCCACACACACACACACACACACACACACACACGAGCTCCATTTAGAATAGATTATTTATTGTCTTTTCTGTAGTTGATGTGGAAACATGTGGAGGGGGGCTACAGGCAGACAAAAGGACGGAGAGTGGAAGCTTGTTGCTCTCCTGCTTCAAACAGGGCTTGGTCGTGAAAAGTCGCCTACTTTTAAAGTTACCTAACGCTCAAACACACTCCCCGGCTTTGTTTGTGTTTGTTTTCATCCAAACTCTAGAGTAAAAGCAGACAGACAGGCAGGACTCTGGTAGGCTTTTTACCTTTGTCGACATGCTTTGCGGCGGTGGTCTCCGAGCTGAGAAAGGTGAGCCACAGAAGAGAGAGGAGCCACAGAGCTCCCCGCTCGGCCATCACTTTCCTCACAAAGAAATCTCTGCAGGCTTCTCAAGAAACCCCCCCTCCTCCTGGGGAAACTAATAAAAAAAAATCTAATAATCCTTGAAATTTAAAATCCTCCTCGACCTCCAAAATGCACCAGAAAGAAGTAAAAAAAAAAAAAAGAAAAAGAAAAGTTCAAAGTCCTACAATGTGCAGAAACATCCGGAGGCAGGTAGTTTTAAACCATGCAGCTGGAAGGACAGAGCCGCAGGTTACTGACTGTTTATTAACTTGGTCGAAGCAGAGGTCGGGGGAAAAAAGAAAAAAAAATCACTGAAATCAATCCATGGCCACGGAACAGGAACCTCGAAATGGATCAGGAGGACAACGGCGGTCCGGACTGAGCCGGGAGCCCCGGTGTGGAGGAGAAACCCCGAAGATTAAGATCCTAGCAGGAGAAGAAGAAGAAATGTGTGCCGCGGTCAGCTCGCTTCTCCGCGGACGGGACGTCGGAGAGAGAGCGGTGTGCTTGAAGGGCTGGATCTCCGGCGGCTCCCCGGAAAACAGGGGGTGGAGCCTGACGGAGCTGTGGATCCCGGCTGCACGGGAGGGCACTGCGCATGCGCAGACTAAAACACGGCCTGGGACTTGACACGCAGCCACCTTCAGGCTGCTGCACCTGGAGCTGCACTTCATCACCCAAGTTTAGGTTAAAAAAGGAAAATAGATGATTCAACATGTTTTATATATAAAAGTAACGTTTTTGCATAATGTCACATTTTAGATATTTTTTTTACCTAATTAAAACAACAAATCTTAAATACATTGTTTTGCCTGGTTGATAATGTATTTTTTGTGTTTGTGTCTGCATGTTGGAAAAATAACTCATGAACCACAATACAAATTTTAACAAAACTTTCAAGAAATGATCAATAGTTGTACCACTACGACATCTTTTGGAGTCAACCAGATTTAAGGTGGCCGGTACAGCCAACAGACATTAAGAAGTACAAAAATACAAAAAAGTACAAAAATAGCTGTAATTAAGTCACTTTTATAAATTTGTAAAATTAGACATGGCAGTAGCTGAGACTGAGTCACAACAGATATTCCCAACACAAAATACATTTTACAAGTTTTTTTAAGTATTTGGAGTTAATTCATGTCTGTTAGCAAAATTTCTTATGAACCACTTGATTTTAATAAATATTTGGTGTTGTTGTATTGTTGTAGCTGAGAGTCATTCACAACACATACTGTGCTAGTTTATTGTGAAAGATATTTACCTAAAATGTTGCCATTACCTATTGGAGTCAACCCTGTTTGTCTGTTAGCAAAATATGTCATGAACCACTGGGTAGATTTTAGTGAAACTCTCATAAAACATTAATCAGATGTATGTTTTTGACTGATTCACTTTTGGAATCAATCCAATTGAAGATGGCCACCACAGCTAATAAAAAACATCCAACACAAAATTGTCTTTAACTAGATAATTTTGACAGGTATTGAGCTAAAATTTTAAGTGGTAGTAGCCGAGAGTCATCCTCAACAGGCACTCTAAACAAGACATCTTGAAATATTACATGAGATGTTACATCCTGTTATTTTCAAGGTTTGACTGAAACAGCTACAACTGGAGATGATCTGAGCCTAAAGCTCTGACATGAAAGATACTCCGTCTTTAAATACAGTATAGCAGAGTTTGCATAAATTTATTGAGCTAAATTTCCAAATAATTAGGTCAACAGGCAAATTATATATCTTAACTTTACATTCACCTAATATCCACCCTTGTTTTATCTTTTACTGGTTTGGTGTGCGATGCACTTATTATTCTGTAAAGCTGCTGAGCAACGAAAGTTTTTGTCTACTCTGTTTAAGGGTTAGAATTATAAATATAAAGTATAAACTCCCTTTAAAAGGGTTTATATCCTCCACTGCTCTTGATTTTCCACAGTCCTCCTTGGAGCACCAGCTGAGCTCCAGCAGAGAAAAGATCTTAATTCATGCCACAGTGGTCCTCTGCATTTAGAAGGTTCAGCAGCAGAGGGTCCACTTGATATTTTACCTTCTGACAGATGGACAGACTATTTCTCCTTTTAACAAGCGTTCAGACAGCGGAGCAAGAAAGCTGCAGTCGTACATCCAATTAAATCTGTTCTCATCAGCGCCACACACAACCTGAGGAATGGGGATTTGTTTTTCTTCCTGGATTATCCAGACAGGCACAGAGGCCAACATCTGTGGCCTGACTCCTTACAGATGATGTCACATGGTGGCAGGAAGTCAGGAGATGGGATTAAATCTCTTAAGTTTCAGATCAAATTGCTCAAAGTAATCTTCCTCAGTTTTGCTGCATTGTGGGATAAAGAAGCAAAAATTCCACTTTATGGAAGTTTTAAATGAAGACAGAAGACAGCCTATTTTGTTTTGCATATCTCCTCTCTTAAAGATGGGAGGTAAGCTGATGGTTTCTTTGTGGTTAAATAGAGTGAAATATTGAAAAATACAACAAATTAAATGTTTCCTGAAGGAATGCATATCACCCACTGCCTTTTGTGCCAAAGTTTTAGACTAAAATTTCCCTATATCTTCAAAGCTGATCAAGTTGTAGCCATTTTGGTTAAACCTCAAAAACAAACTTGATATCCCGAGATATCATGATCAGAGTTGTGAATACCTTTTAGCTAACTTGAGCTATGTTTTGGTTCAACATTTATTCAAAACTGCTCATATTCCTTACATAAAACACTGCAAAGACGTGAACTCTCACTTGGTGTGGCCGTCAGAGTCCTTCACTACTCCGGTTTTAAAAATTTTAAAGTTACGACTTGTAGTTTTTGCACAGTCACAGATTGTTTGAGGCTTACTTTTTACTTTGCGTGTTTTCTGTCTGCCTGTCCTAAATGAAGCTGCAGAAACAGGTTACCGTGGCGATCCTACGCACCACCTTTTTGCAGCAGTTTCAACACTACAACCACAAAGTCACAACTTGTATTTTTTGCACACGGCGACGGTTTGTGGTTTGTGAACACCTTCTTTAGCTACAACTACACACAGTTTTATTACAATATCTGTAAAGTTGTAACCACTTTTTTTGTTTTCTCATTTCAGTTGGCTGATTTGAGATGTCTTAAAAATTTATTCAGTTGTGTATGTACATTTGAATGCTATTTCCTCAAAGTTTCCTTAAAAATCCTTTCACGAGATATTGACAGACAGACAGATTTGACTCTGAAAGGTTAACGACAACATTTT
Organism: Cynodonichthys magdalenae; assembly: GCA_031762555.1. Classification (NCBI taxonomy): domain Eukaryota; kingdom Metazoa; phylum Chordata; class Actinopteri; order Cyprinodontiformes; family Rivulidae; genus Cynodonichthys; species Cynodonichthys magdalenae. Next base: position 25,576,928 of record JARVJO010000164.1, on the reverse strand, counting down.
AAACAATTTGCTGTGCAATCTGGGCTCCGAGTTGTGAGTAACTATCAGCTACTACCACATCAAATCTTTGCTCATAATCTGTAAAACTGACTAAGTTATGACATACACTGTAAATGATTTTCGTTGTTTTTACAGTAAATTTACTGTATTTGCAACAGTTTTTTACTGTAGAAACTGTT
>JARVJO010000164.1:25511133-25521439 GCA_031762555.1 Cynodonichthys magdalenae | reverse complement strand
ACACAGTGCACGGTAGTGATACCAATCACCTCCCCTCATCGTCACAGTACAAGTTGAGAAACATCAGTTTGAGCCTTTTTTTAAACAGACTCATGCTTGGACATTGCTTCAACTCTTTCTGAAGCTTATTCCAGACCTTCACCCCACAGACTGAAATGCACATTCTCTTCATGGTGGTACGAAGTTTATAGTCAAAGCTGACGTTAAAGCAGCACACACTTATTTTAAGACAATACAGCTCCTTTGGGCCACATAAAATGCAGTGACCGGCCACATTTGGCCCACAGACCTTGTATTTGACACATGCTTTAAGGAATACATTAGTTAAATTATTAATAAACTTAAATCCACATACTGACTTGTTTCGTCTCATCCCTGCCGTACATCTTCAGTCTGGTTTGTTCTGGTCATGTCATTAGGATGACTTTAAGTGAAATGATCAAACTGAGCTTCGGCTCATTGTTATTTCACAGCCGGCACTGTGACACTCCTGGATTTAGAGACTTCATTAGAAGGGGCGCATCTTTCACTGAACGCCGTATTGAAATAAAAACAGGCCAACAATGAGACCGAACACATCGGAGTGTGTTTCCCCCGAGCCCCAGAACTTTATATGAAACTTCCAGTCTCAGCTCAGACTCTCCTGGAGGCTATTTGAACTGCAGGAAGATGAGAAATGGAAAAGCAATCTCTCAGCACTGCGCTGAAATAAAACTGCAGCAGAGACGGTAACTTACAGGCCATCAGCCTGTAAAACTCAGGACCAGAGGCGATCTGAGCAGGCACAGCTTAACAAGCTCCTAATGGAAACAAAACAAAAGAAACTGTTGTCTCCTGGCAGTAAATGTGGTGTAAATGGTGTTTGTTAAAGCAGCCATGAGCCTCTTCAGGGTCAAACGATGGTGTCAGATCTCAGAGTTTCATCAATCTGAGCTTCGTCTGGTCTGAAGGGTGTCACCAGGAAGAGCTGGGTTGGGAAGCTGGACTTAGTGGAACAAGCTCTCGGTATCAGAATTTAAAAAAAAAGGTCTGAAATCAATAATTCAAAGTCAGAAGTATTTTAATTATTAACACTTCAGCTGTGGAGGATCCTACGGAGAGTAAAGCTGAGGGCTTTAGTTCTCTACAGGAGGTTAATGGTGCTAATAAATTCTTTTTTACAAAAGCTCCCACTTTTTGCTCTCAGATGAAAAAAATTCAACCTGCAAACAAAATGGAGGAAGCACAAGATAGAATTTAAAAGGGACACGAGAAGACAACGAGGACACCTGTGGAAAGACGAGGATCAGGTGAATGTGGACGGAGCTGGAGCAGAGATCAAAGAACACAGGTAACAAATCCCCTAAAACACAACAAATGAGCTGGATAATAACCGAACAATCTGTCACTATGTAACTTTTTACAAATAAACACAAATCGGAACAAATTTCCATTTTTCGGAACTCGGTCAAAGTCAGAAAACACATTTAAAAAATCAGCTTTAATGAAATGATTAATGTCAGACTTTGTTTGTAAACATGAATTAAAGACTAAATTTATCATTCAGAGCTGATGGGCTCTGCTTAACTAAAATAACATAAAACTATAAACAAAAAAGGAAGCGAGAGCAAGAGTTTCTTTAAAACATCTTATTTAATAATAAATACTCTTTATAAACAGGACATTTATGCAGACTAAATCCTCTCTATTATCTTCTGATATAAACAGACTCTTCCTCCTCCTCCTCTTCGTCGGTTTGAACACTGATTGTCTCAGTGTTTCAGATCTTATAGCGAGATGAGGGAAAAGAATCAGTCCGACTTATTGCTGAACATCTTCAGACCATGTGAGCGGCTTTGATACAAATGAACACAAAGATTCTTCCGCTGGTTCAGTCGTTTCATCACAGCTGCCTGGAAATTCACAACTCTTACAGGATGAGAACGCAGAGCCTGACCTTTTCAGTCATTAACTACAGACTGTAGCTGTTTGTGTATCTAACCGTTCATTCTAGAGTTTCAGGTCTAACTGCGGTGACGTCAGAGATGTTCATTCATTCCTCCACCTTCGTTTTCTTCCGAGATGCTTTTGGTTTAGAACTATCGGACGGTTCAGGTTCTGGAGACCCTGGAGGGTCTGAAGGTGGGCTGGGAGCGTTCTCTATGTCCACCTCTGGCTCAGGAGCCATGGGAGGACCTTTAGAAACCCCTGAAAAACGACAACAGGGAGGATTTAAAGTCATTAAAAGCTGTTTAGACAAAACTACAACATAAATTAAAGGTTGTAACACAATGAACAGCACAACAGAGATTATTTATAAATAAATGTGATAAATGTATAAATGTAAATCACTGAGGTGGTAAGTTGCACCTTTGGGCAGCTGGATGTTCTTGTTGTAGCTCGCAGCTGAAGACATGGCCTGACCCAGAGCTTGGTTTGTACCGAGAGGAGTGCCGGGGATTTTGGTGGCTGTGGCAGAGTGAGGTTTAGATTTGGAGTCTTTGCCTGGTTTAGTCCACACCAGACCCTCTGTGACCTGCAGTGCAGCACCCATCTTCTGAGCCATGTCCATCAGCTGCCGTGGAGGAAAAAGACGAGTTTAGCAAAGAGTCGTGACACGTAGAGACGACTGACTATAGAAGGAGGATCTACAGCACCTCAGGGTCAAACTCAAAGCTGTTGCTGCTGTCTCGAAGCAGGTTGACTTTCCTTTCCATCTCCTGGTACTGATCCAGAGCTCTCTTCTTGTCTCCATGGTTATAGAGGAATATTGCAAAGTTCAGGTTGACCAGCGGGTTGGATCTATTGGAAAAAAAAAAAATCAATAATTCGATTATGTTTAAGTTTCACACTTAAATAAGAGAAAAAAATAAAATTAGACTCACTCATCCATATTTACAGCTTGTTCATAAGCCCTGGTGGCGTTCTCCATGTCCTCCAAGTTGGTCAAAGCCACTGTGAACACAGACAAAATCAACATCGCGCTATTTATTGATGAATGAACCAGCAAACATTTGACAAAATGCACTGGTTGAAAACACAGACCAGCACCTCAAACTGAAAACAACACGTGAGGAGACGTCTTCAGTCAAGCAGCTGCCATGATTTGAAAAGATGTGCAGAAAAATATGATGCAGGATTTCTTGGTACCTGCCAGCAACATGTAAAGTTCTCCCATTCGAGGGTTCAAGTTGATGGCTGCGCTGAGGAAGTGGAAGGCTGAAGCGTGCTGCTGCATGGTCAGGTGTACCAGCCCCAGGTTGTACAACACTTTCCAGTCAAACGGAGACAAGTAGTGAGCTCGCTTCAGGCAGCTGATGGCCTGTAGGAGTAAGTGGACACAGACGGGAATCTAATCATTCTGTTTCTTGTAGACAGAAATTATACAGATGTAAAAAAATGTCAGCAAAGCAGGATCAATATGGAAACAACCTTTATGTTTTATCAGACAAAGTGAACCAGGCTGTGACAACAAACAGATGTAGAAAAAAGTGTTGTTTCCTTACAGATTAATAAAACTGTTTCATTTCTTATCAAGTGATTCATTTTAAAGCAGATGTCTAACGTGTGACTGCATGCTTTCAGTATGTGAGAAATTAAACAAGAAATGGGATTTGGATGGAGCGGGAGATGGACGGATGGACTGGGGCCTCATTCTCAGTAATGAGGGCGTTGCTTCAGTCGGTCGTGGTGAGGAAAGAGCTGAGTCAAAATGCAAAGCTCTCGATTTACTGGTCTGTCTTCATTCCAACCCTCACCTATGATTCATGACCAAAAGAACAAGATCATGGATACAAGTGTCAGAAATGAGCTTCCTTCATAGGGTGGCCAGGCTCAGCCTTAGAAATAAGGTGAGGAGTTCCGTCATCCCTGGGGAGCTCGGAGGTAGGAGGCTCCAAGGAGGGATTATGTATCCTCTCTGTCCTGGGAACACCTCGGGGTCCCCCAGAATGAGCTGGAAAGTGGAGAGAGATGTCTAGGTTTCTCTCCTAGATATGTTGCCTCCATCGATCCATCCATCCATCCTCTTCTGGTTATGAGTTGGGTTATGGGGGCAGCCATGTCCAACCACCTCTTCCAGCTCTTCTTGGAGGCTACCGAGACATTCCCAGGCCAGCCGAGAGAGTCGTGACCTGGGTCTTCCTTGGGGTCTCCTCCCAGTCGGAGCAAAACACCACCCTAGGGAGGCGTTCAGAAGGTATCCTTACCAGACATCTGAACCACCTTAAATGGCTCCTCTTGATGAGGAGGAGCAGCAGCTCCACTCTGAGTCTCTCCCAGATAACTGAACGTCTCATCCTATCTCTAAAGGAGAATCCAGCTACCCTGCGGAGAAAACTCATTTAGACACCTGTATCCGAGATCCTGTTCTTTTGGTCACTACCCAAAGTTTGTGGTCATAGGTGAGGGTAGGAATGTGGACCGATTGGTAAACAGAGAGTTTTGTCTTACAGCTCCTCTTCACCACAACAGACCGATACAACCTTGAAAAATATCAACAAAAACACCACGACTCACAGCTACGTATTTCTTTTTGCCAAAGAAACACATGCCAATGTTGTTCCAGAGAGGGGGGCTCTCAGGAACAGCGCAGGCAGCCACTCTGTACTTGTTCATGGCCACATCAAAGTCACCGTGGGTTTGCATCATGCTGCCTGCAGCCAGGATAGCCTGAGAATAAAAAAAATCACAACAGTGATTAGAGAATTAAAGGAAGAGGTAACCTTTGAAACAGCTCTTGATAAAAGTCAGATTCGAACATCTGAGGGTGAATCACCTCCTGATTTGACTGAATGGCTTCAGGTGTTGAGAAGAAAAGTACGTTTAAACTAAAGTGTAACGATGATGATGGCAGCTGAGTACCTTATAATTGTTGGGGTCGAAGGTGAGAGCGTTCCCAAGGTGCTCGAAGGCTTTCTGGTATTTCCCAAGCTATCAAATAATTAAAAACACAAACAGTTATATAACAAGAGCATTGGGATTCTTATTTCTCACACAGAAGGCTTTGAACAGTTCTACTAACCTGTAAATAAAGGAGGCCGAGCGTGGTCAGAAGTTCAGTGTTCTCTGGAGAGAATCTGAGTTCAGAACGAGAAAAGATGGATGCAAAAATGTCACTCTTTTCTTCCACAGCCTGCTTGTAATTACATCTGATGGCTGCTCTTTTTCCTGTGCCAACCTACATGGCTGACATTCAGAGGATCTGCTGATTATTCCATCAGGCATTATTTCAGTATAATTGCAGAGTATTAATTATGACCTCTGTGGCCTGAAGAGAAATAGCAGCGAGGAGGCGGATTGACACTAAAATAGCACTCACAGTGGTAAGTCTCATTAAAAGCGACACAAGAATCGGGGCATTTGATTAATTCATTTGCCCCCAACAGGAGGTACCCATAATGAGCTCTATTACAGGCACTGATGTGATTCTCTTATTTACACCATGGCCTCATGTTTAAAGATTCAGCATAGTGAAAATGAGCCAAATATTTAAAGGGGATGAAAAGGATGCTGGGTAAAAAAAAAAAAAAAGTGGCAGCTTTGAGTTATGACCAGAGCAGTGGTTAGGATGGGCAAACAGTGGGGGCCCAGCCCAGTCTTATGTACCAGTAGATACTTCATTTTCAAATATTTTCAAACCAGTTGAGAACAAAATTATACAATGTGCTATTTGCCCAGGCTGTCTTTGTCCAACATAAAAAAATACACTAAAAGTTATTTTTCACTTTGTCGTTTATCGGCAGCTGCAGTAGCACAATGAGACAGAGTTTTAGTGCTTTTCTTTTTATCATCCTGTCTCTCAGTTTCTGCTCCTCCTGTTTATAAAGGTTGTTCTTCATACACGAGAAACAAAAGTCCTGCCTGTATGTTACGCTCCTCATCCTTCCTGTTCAATCCTGAGCATTTTGTTTCTTTAACTTCCATTTAACTAGGAAAGTACCAGTGAGATCACAGATCTCTTGTTTGAAAGAAGCAACCTAACATGCATGTTTTTAGACCAGGGTTGGGCAATCCTGGTCCTCGAGGGCCGCAGCCCTGCATGTCATAGGCCCTGTCCCAATACTAGCACTCCCACCCTTGTTCCGCCCTTGTGCACTTCAAATGTGCATTCATGTTGAAGGGTTTGAGTGCGCAGTGTGTCCCACATTCTCCACATCCGCCCTTCGCCCGGCCATTTTGGGTACTATTTCCACCCTTTCTCGAAGTCTGCATCTTTACAGACTTCGGTGAAGTGTATTACCCACAATTCATTGCTGCATGTGACATATGCCAAAACAGCAACTGGTACCTTAATTAGATAAAATGATTACATCACAAAAAAGAAACAATCAGGTTCAAGTTATATCAGGGATTCCGAAAAGTGAACGAGACATTGTATTTTTTTTGCTTTCTGATTAGTAGAGAAGTGAATAAATTGCACATACAGTATTGTGTAAACTCAATCATGAAGAAGATAAAATTTGTTTTTTTCTTTAAACATTTGCTTTTATGTATATGAAATTTGGCCTGAATAATTAAATGATGGAAGTCGCAGTTACAACACAGAGGCAGAAGTCGATGACCTAATCCGTACTCCCAATTCTCAATTTTTTTGCAGGCTTGTAACCTGCGCACTTGAACACTTATGTGCACTTTGACTGAATCCACACTTCACAGAGGGGCGTAGGGCCCCACTGAGCATTGGGATTGGGCCTTACCTTTTTCCCCTGCTCCAACACAGCTGATTCAGTCATTCTTCTTCTTCTTGTATTGTTTTATAGAGGTTGACAAACAACTTAATGGTGCATTACCGCCATCAACTGGAAAGGAGTGTGGACCAAATGTATTTCAAAATAAATTGATCCAGTCATTGAATTATCTCTTCCAAGTTCTGCAGAAGTCTGATAATCACCCAATCATTCAAATCAGGTGTGTTGGAGCAGAGAATCAAGTAAAACATGCAGGACTGCAGCCATTGATGCCCACCCCTGCTTTAGACAGTGGGAGTTAATAAAAACATGAGGAGAACATGCCACCTACACACAAAAACACTGCAGGTCAGAACCGAGAACCCAGAATTGTCTTTGAAAAAAAAAAAAAAAAAAAAAAAAAACTTCTGAAAACTTTGACAACTATTGATTAGAACCACTTAAAAAGATTTTGAAAATGCCTGGCTGCTCGGAAGGAAAATACAAAATGGGTTAAAGCTTTGATACAGAACTGCTCACCTTCATTTTCTTATTTTTGGTTTTGTTTTTTAAAGTTGTTTCATTACCTTATTTGTCTGATTTAACATTTGCAGCTCAATGCAGCAAGCAGGCCATGATAATAGTTACCTGCCCAGTCCCACCTATATCTGCACCACGGTTTGTAAAACACATGCTGATTGTATGAAATAAAGAGAATCCAGAACTGGTTGAGTATTTAGGCTATCATGTTACTTTAGAACAGAGGTCTTCAACCACTTTTCCTGTGACCCACTGTCCTGCATTTTTCCCTGCTTCAACACACCTGATTCTAATAAATAAATTACCTACTCAGAATCAAAAGCCTGTCAATCACTCATTATTTCAGTCAGGTGTGTTGAAGCAGGGAAAGGTCCAAACATGTAAGACAGTAGGTCATGAGGAACAAGCTCGAAGACCTCTGCTTTAAAGGTTTAGCGCATGATTAAAATTGAGCTGCCCTGTTGAATCTGTTTTGAGATTTCTATTCAGAAAACGTCAAGCCTGACCAACCAGTAATGACGACCAAAGGACACTCCAGAAACTGAAAATCAAACAAAACTATAAAAAGTACCTGCATATTCTTAAATGAGTGTGTTTGTGGGTTGTCTTATTCAATGTTTCAGCAAAAAGTCATTTAAAAAGTATTGTGATTAGCAGTGTCAATACTGGTGTCTGTATTGTAGTGGTGGACACGATTCAGCTACACTGCTAACAGCTAATAGCAAAGCTAACCTTTTGTTTAGCGAATTTGCGCGTGGAAACCGTTAGCAAACCAATTAGCTTCCGCTAAATTTAGTTCAGCTAACTTTAGTTCAGCTAACTTTAACTCTAACACTAACAAAAACAAAAAAATCACCTCACATATACAGAGCTGCATGCTCCTTGTGTGTGTGTGTAGCATCTTTAGCATTTTGTGTGTCCACTTTCAGCAGACATGTTGGTTGTGTGTGAAGAAGCTGAACAGCTGAGACCAAGTTTTTGTTTGCTTCACTTTATGCAATTTGTTTATTTGCTGATTGAACTACATTATTTGCAATTTTAACTGTGTTTGGTGGAAATGTTTTTGAGCTTTTAGAAGATAATCTGATGTTTCTGTGGATACCACACGTCGATGTTTATATGACAGACCTTGAGTTAGCAGGTTTTCAGTTAGCAATAGCTTCCACTAATTTTCTTACCTGTTTAGTGGTTTAACATTTGCAAAGTTATTTTTTTCAGTTCGCAGATTGGCTGTAAGCAAAGCTAACTTTTTGGTTAGCTGTGTCTACCACTGCTGTATTGTGTCTAATATCAGCCTCAAACACTCGTACTTATACTGATAAAAACACCCATATACTTCAAAACAATACCACTTTGTGAGGTCATCGCCTCTTCCACCTTTCAAATAACTAAAAGCAAATAATTAAAAATGTCTTTAATTTGCAGTTGTTTTAAGATAAACACCAGAGATGTTAAGACAGAAGACCCGTTGCTGTGTTCTTAATAAAAGAAATGTGTTTCTAAAATCACAGTAATATTTGAATACTAACTCATTAACTACTCTATATTACCCAGTTCTTGTACTAAGTCTAAAATAGTTTCAGGCTGAGGTGGGTAGACTACCCAAAAATTGTACTTGAGTAAAAATATGTTGAAGTAGTGCTACTTTTACTTAAAATTAAAAAGTAGCCATGCAAAAAATGACTCAAGTAACATTAAAAAAGTATTTGGTAAAAAGGCTACTTAAGTACTGAGTAACTGATCATGACATCAATCATTTAATATTTAAAAATTGCATCATCAGACGGATCAAAATATAAAGCTAGGTGGAAATGTTAGTATTTTAAAGATTAAAATGACAATAATTTATAGAAATAACAGAATTTTAAAATACCAAATTCAGGCAAAAAACACATTTTTCCAAATCAGTTTCAGTTCAGTGAACAGTTCAGTTTCAATATAAAATTTATAAAACTAACAGAAACTGCAGGTGTGTGTTTGGTGAATTTTTGGTGAAAACAAGCTTGATCTTGTTTCAGTGAAGTTACTCACAGTGGGTAGAGTATCCAGAAATTTTAAGCAAGTAAGAGTAACAAAACTTCATAATAAAATTACTCAAGTAAAAGTAAAAAGTACAGCTTAGTAAAATACTCCTAAAAGTACATTTTTTCCAAAACTTTACTCATGTTAATGTAACTAGTTACTACCCAGCTCTGGTATCAGGACACTCCTAATAGTGACATGTCTGGTACTGGTACGAGTTCTTGAACTTCAAATAAAAGAACTAATGGGCCGAGGCGTGTGACAAGTTTATTACATGCAAACTGAAAACACCAGTGGTAGTTTGTAACACATTGTGTGTTTAACACATCGACTCTACTCACTCCACTGCTCTCTTGTACACTTCAATGGCTCTGTCGGTGTCTCCAGCCAGCAGATGAACTTTCCCGAGCATCATGAAAGTGGCGTCGTGTTTATTTATCTGGAGAGCGGTGTTTAGATGCTCCTCAGCCTGACAAACAGAAAGATCAAAATGAAAACTGCTGCAGGCATTTACAACAACTTGTAGCAGACGGTGTTCAGCAGACTCACGTTTTTGAAGTCTTTGATGAAGTAACAGCACACGCCCAGATTATGACTGATCTCCTAGGATGAGGAAATGTCATATTTTACATGCATTGTTGTTGCCTGCTGCTTAAACAAAGTTTGCTTCAATTAACAAATGAAAATGTTATTTTAGAGAACAGTGTAGTGGTCACCTCGAGTGAAATAATCAAGAACAGTCTCTGACCGCAGGCCTCGGACAGGCCCTTAAAAGAGACAAAAACTCTGCTCCACTTAGAACTGAATTTAGGCCACAACAGGTCCCCTTAACTTTAAAGAGACATTCTCTTTTACTTAATCAATTAATAACAACTTTTTTTATTTTGATTTATATTTTTCTTTTAACTAAAAGTTTTTACCATTTGATAAATCAAATAATAATGTTAAGGTTAATTAACAAACAAAGAATAACAGCCTATCCTTTCCATTATACTGTATAAAAAGAAAACACAGAAAAATTTATTTCAATGTTTCTTTTGTTTTAATGCAAATCATTGCTTTAAATCTAACTGTGAAACCACAGTGTTTTTCTGTTG
>JARVJO010000164.1:25490895-25501436 GCA_031762555.1 Cynodonichthys magdalenae | reverse complement strand
GGCCTCTGGTAGAGGACCCGAGCTCAGAGAGAGAGAGACCACCCGCGGTGGGTGAGAAGGGAATTTTTTTTTTATATTATATTATATATACACACACACACACACACACACACACACACACACACACACACACACATTTTTTTTGTTAAATGGGGCAGACGTTATATGATTATTTTTTCATTCTGCTCCCTTTCATTTAATGATATTGTGTTTATATTGTGTTGAAATTTGTTTTGTTTTTAATTAAATGATATAAACATAAAAAAGTACATCAAGACCAGATGTACCAAGTTCTGCTTTCTCTAACAAGAATCCATTTCTTAAATGTTTGATGCAAAGATATAAATGAGCCGACACGCAGCAAACAAAGCAGTGAGGGGTTTCCTCCCAGACTAAAATAATCTAAACCTACAATAAGTTTTTAAATTAGTCGTATAAAAACAGTCCCATCCAGTTTGTGATGCAGGTCAGAAAAATGAGAGCTGAGCTGGGACGACTTACTTGAAGGCTTTGTAAACGGGTCGGTACCAGCAGACGAAGGCCACTGGGGTGAAGAGGATGAACCAGAGGATGGACAGACCAAAGTCTACTCCTTTCTTAGGGTCTGCAGTGAAGTAGGCGAGACATGCCAACACGTTGAGGAACAGAGTGGAGCTGTGGACTTAAGAACAAAATAAGAAAATAATTAGTATTAAAAGGAGACAGTTTTGATGGAGACTGACTCGTCTACAGACCAACAGATTTACGTACACATCCAAAGGTAGTACATTCTTTTGCAGATTCTGCGGTAGTCCTCTGGGATCTCTTCTTCAAAGTTTTGGTAGAAGCAGGGCTTGATGGGAAAAAACTTTGGAAGAGGTGGCCAGTTGTTCTCTTTGGCTGAAAATCAGATTCCAACACCGAATGAATGGTTTGTGTGTTTATATTTGCTGGTTATAAGCAGAGATGATGCATACTTCACACGTAACGACTGAAGGCTCTTACCTCCGGGGTTGGTGCTGCCTGCAGTCCTGTTCTGAATCTCCTGCTCCCGTCGGTCCAGCTCAGCTGCTTTTCTCTCCAGCTCCTCCTGCTGCCTGAGCAGGTCGGCCTGAGCTGCTGCTGCAGTCGCCTGAGAAATGATGGACAAACAAGAACCACTTCATTAAATATACAGAGTACTTACTGAGTCAGGACTGAAGCATCAAACAATGATCCTCATGCAAGAACATTTTCATATTCTTATCCTAAATTTCTCTTACTTTTGTTCGTATGAAGGGTTTGTATGAACATGCCACGTCAGATTCAACAAACGCTTCTATCTTCAGAAAAGTGTGTAAATGAGCAGCGTAAACATGATGAATGCGTATCAGGTGCTCGTACACGAGGAGAGGAGATTAGTATAATTACCACCCCAAGAACACCATATAAGGTTCCTGCCCTACAGACCAGGAAGTGTTCGTTCATGAAAATGACAGCGAAAAGTGAAAAGAAGAACTTCACAGGTTCAGAGATTGAAGTCCTGCTGTCAGAGATCCAGAAAAGAAAATCTGTCATTTTTAGCAGCGTCAGCTGTGGAACTAAAGGAGCTGCTAAAGCTGAGAGATAAAATGACGACTGCTGTTAATGTCATGTCTCTGTCGTAAACAGTCACTCATATAAAAATCAAAATCATATTCATCTCTCTCTAGTCCTGCTCCAGTTTTACCTTGGTCAAATATTTTAATTCAAGTGTAAACAACTGTGTTAAATAATTTTAATTTATTCAGAAGAGCCACACCAATGCGCCGGTCGAGCACCGCCCCCCTCCCCACCCCCACTGTCGCGAGTGTCCGATGCGGTTTTGAAGCCTTTTAAAATGTCTCCAAAATATGTCTGGCACTTTGGAGAAACTTTTATTTATTTACCGTTATTTAACCAGGCAAGCCCGTTGAGATCTCAGATCTCTTTTTCAAAGGAGGCCTGGGCCTGAAGGCAACCTATTGTACATGTTTTTAGGGGTGGAGGAAACTGGAGTACCCGGAGAAAACCCACTCAAGCACGAGGAGAACATGTAAACTCTGAATTCTAATTCAAACAGAATTATTATAAGTTATTGTAAACATAATTATGGAGTGTGATTTATTTTCAACTCAAAATATCTTCAAACTAACAAAATATAAAGTTATTAGTGAAGAAAATCTGTCTTGATAACATCAGACTGACTACATGTAAAATATACGACAGGTCTGGACCACACGTGAATTTTGTTTGTATCTGAAAAAAAATCTTACAATATGTGAAAATTGGTGAATGCCACAAGTTCTCCTAAATCACTCGTACGCAAAACTTAAGAACAAATCTGTTCGTACGATTTCTTTTATTTAGAACAAGGTGTCGCTCCTTTATAAATCTACAGCTCCTCTGACTTGATCAAATCAAACATACAACATGATATATACTGTGACATGTGACTGACAGGTGTTTCTTATTGACCAGGTGTTGCCTTTAAGGTTGATTGTTCAAACATAAATAGCTCTGCATGACTAGTCTACTTTTTGGCCTGAGTTTAAACCTGTAGGTATTTCTTGTAAAAGAGGATAAACCAACATGAAGACCAAGGAGCAGTCTATGGGGAAAAAAAAGCAAGACATTTTAAAGCTGAGAAAAGAAAGAAAACTTATCAGAACCATTGGACAAATATTGGGCCTAACAAGCACAACAATTTTAAATGTCCTGAGTGACTTCACCAACGACCACAGTTCAGGGGTGAAGGGATCACAATCCATTGTTTGAAGAAGACGCAAAGAGCAGAAACTTAGAGGCCATATATAAAGATGCAAAACACTCAGCAGTAATAAGAGTCAGAAGGCCAGACTGAAATTTGCAAAGATGTACAGAGATGAGCTACAAAGGTTCTGGAAGACAATCTTATGGACTGATGAGACCAAGATGAGTCTCTACCAAAGTGTGGAGAAAGAAAGGAACTGCTGATGATCCGAAGCACGGTGCAGGTAATGTCATGGCTGCTTCTGGAACAGGCTCATTGATATTTATTGATGATGTAACTGATTATGGTAGCAGCAGAGTGAATTCTAAAGTGTACAGAAACATTTTGTCTGTTGTTTTATGCAGAAATGCATCTGAACTAATCTGGAGTAATTTTATCATGCAGCAGGACAATGACCCAAAAAACACTGCCAACAAACTAAGGACTTCATCAGGAGAAAAAAGTGGAAGGTTTTAGATTGGCCAAGTCAATCACCTGACCTTAACCTAATAGAGCATTTCACCTCCTGATAAGGAAACTGAAGGGAGAAACCCCCTAAACAAACCAGAACTGAAAGAAGCTGCAGTAAAAGCCTGGAACAGCATCATAAATAAAGAATTAGTTTGGTGATGTCGATGGGTCGCAGGCTTGAGGCAGTCTTTGCAAGCAAGGGTTACATGTAAGATTATTTGTTCTAATTAGGGATGCACCGATATGAGAATTTGAGCTGATATCGATATGATATAATTATTGCTGTTAACTGATATTTCACAAACACACAAATTATATTATACATATACACACTTGGGTCTTTTTTTGATATCGTAAATATCAAAAAGTCTTCTGACATGGCTCCCTACTTCAGTTATTCCTGGCTATGCAGCATCAATATCACTATCATGATCAAACAGATGCTGTTCAACCAACCATTTTGCCTCCTAAAACAGAAACACTTAGCTAAAAAGTGGGAAATCAATATCGTACGTTAATATTGGCCCAGTTTTACATATCGGCCAATACTGATATTAATGCCGATATATCGTGCATCCCTAGTTCCAATACTTCTGCTCACCTAAAAATGCTGTGGTGTATTACAAACTGATATATCCTAAATTGTTTAACACTTCTACATGTAAAGATCAGAAAATAAAAGCTGATATTCTGAACTCTTGTCTCATGCTCATCTTTTGATCTTAAACTCAAACGTCTTCAGTGAACAACAAAAACAAGAGAATTTGACTTGTTCCAATACTTTTGAAGGGGACTGTATTTTTGTAGATTCTGAGTCATCCAGGAAAATATGAAGCAACTGGACTTCATTCTGTAGCTGAACTCTAGGGGTATAAATCAGCAGCTTTATCACAATCTGATATATCAATTTGTATGGATAACGATACAATGTTTCTCAATATCACAGTCTGTCATGGTAAATGGACTGAACTTATAGTGCTTTATCAAGTCCTGTTGGACTCCAAAACGCTTTACAACAGTGCTTTTCAACCCTGTTCCTCGAGGCACACTGCCTGAATGTTTGAGGGCTCCCTGCTTCAACACACCTAATTCAGATGATTGCACTTCAGCAAAAGCCTGTTAATCAGTTACCAACTGAAATCAGCTGTGTTGAAGCAGGGAAACATCTTAAACATGTAGGGCAGTGTGTCTTGAGGAGCAGGGTTGAAAATCACCGCTTTACACTACAGTCATTCATCCATTCACACATTAATGATCGTAATTGTAGCCACAGCTGCCCTGCACTGATAGAAGTGAGGCTGTCATACACCAGCACCACCAGACCGTGGTTATTGACCACCTTCAGACAAGGAACACGAAATGTCTTGCCCAAGAACACGACTGAGACCCTCCAATTACAGGACAACTCCCCTAACCACTCTGCCACAGCCCTATGATCCGATTCAATTCATTCCACAAGTCTGCGACTGATATGTGATATCACATGTCCAATTATCACAATCATGATTGTGTTAGATGGACATATGGTATGGGTCCACATCAGGCATATGATGACGATATGGATCAATGTTTTAGTTTTACCTTGATGTAACTGAATTATTTAATCTATATATTAATGTGGTTCGATGTATTGTTATACCGGTATTAATTTTCTAAATGCTTGGACTGATCCGTATACCCCTTCCTCACGGAATTAAAAGTTGGATGAAATGCGACAAGAGCATTCAGACTGAGGTCACTTTGAAAAACATCTGATATGGATCAGATTTAGTTCCACATACTTAACAGACCTGGGTCGGATTTAAAAAAACAACAATAAAAGGGATTTGTCACCTTCAGACCATCATGAAAACATCTGACATGGGGCAAATGTTCCTGCAGTGTGAAAGTAGCCGACTTGTTACTGAAAAATAAAGACCGGATCCGTTTATTTATGTCTTACTTTTGGAGTTTGCTCCACAGAAGCCTGCAGCACAGCGGGTTGGGAGGAGACAGCGGAGACTGGGATGGTCGTTCCAGAATAGGTTCCCTGTGAGGAGGACAAAACCAGCAGAACCTCTTTATATAAATATCTACATAAGTAAAAAAAAAAAAAAAAAACTCTTATTTCAGTGCATCAATATATAAAAGATCACCATCTCAGTTGCAGAGAATGGGTTGTACTCTCCAAGATTGTCAGAGACCCTGCTGGTGGCCTGAGTGACTGAAGCATCCTGGAAAACATCAATGAATTAACTGGTGTAAAGAAATACTTAGAAAATGTGGAGCCACCTCTCAAGCAGTCAAAAAAAAGAAATTGAAAAGCATCATGACAGAACCATAAATTAGTACCAGCTGAAGCTAAATTATTAGTTTTATAATTTATAAACAAAACTACAAGAACTATACAAATGAAGACCAGTCAGCTGAGGACTGTGAACAGATTGAGAAAACAAAGAAAAGAAATAATGGTATGAGGAAGAAATGATGGCTGACTAGCTGAAGGCACCTGTTGCGTTCTGCTCACCTGCCCAGGTGAGGATAAAATGATAAAAACTAATATTCCCAGTAAAATTAAGCCTATGTGAGAGTTAATATGTAATATATATTATATACGTGACAAATGTAAGACAGGAAACACAGAGGCCGAACCCAGCAACCAACCAAACAGGTTTTCTTTCTTTTCTTATTTTTTTCTTGTAGCAGCGTATCTCTTTCAGTCTCCACCGTCGACTCACCGACACGACACTCACCTGGAACGGGTTCACGTCCACTGGGTCTGCGAACGGGTTGCTGTCGAGTCCCGACATGTTGGAGGATTTTTTTTTTCTTTAAGTGTAATAAACACCGACTGCTCCCGTCGTCTCCTCAGCCGCCGCGGTGCTGCCGCTGCCTGCGTGATACCGGATCTTTGCGCATGCGCAGTCTCATCATAGGTAGGCAGCGTCATCAGAGCTTTGTCTCTCGAGGAGTCATTTCTACTCTCAATTTGCCCCACTTTTATTTTTGAAAAAAATAGTAAACTGGTCTCAAGCGTAAGCGGTTCAAGTGACAGTCTGCTGTCTCATGTTTGTCCTGGACTGTAGGTGGTCCGTGAAGGCCACACAAGCTGCTTTTCTAACCTGCAGCCTGAGGACACGTGGTGCCTTCAGGTGCACCTGGAAAATGTTAAATGAAACAACTGATCAGGTTAAAAAAAATTCTGCTTTAGGTTAAGCATAGCCTGGTAAAAACCAGCCCCTTGTCCTTCACTGAAGAGAAACTAGAATTGAGCAGAACTGCATTGGAAGGCATCGGCCAGGCTAGATTATGTATTTAAAATGTGCATTTTTGCTATACTTTCAGTAAAACATTAATTTTACTGACACTTAAAGTTGATTAATTTCTGTGCACGTTATTGTAAGTAGAGGTTATTTGCTGTAAACAAGCCCACATCACTATACAACTGTTTTTTCCATTTACCTGACACTTTTCGTGAATTGATGGATGAGGTGAAATTCTTATTATTCTTATTTAGTCATTCTCATTCTTAACAATTTTTGATATAGCTACACAAGGTTATACATTTGGCCACATACTGAAAAGATGTGGGTCAGATTTGGCCAGGGGGTATTCAAGGACAGGGGGCAGAGATAACAGAACCTGCAGGACAGAGGTGCAGGGTAATGAGGACAAGTACAGGTGGGGAACTTATTTCTAGCAGCTAAGCAGGTTGGGAGATGGTTATTTAATTGCATTTTATTTTTACATCCTACAGGCTCAGAGACGTTGCCCTTTTACACTCATATACCTACAAAATAGAGGAAAATCCCTGTAGGTTGCAAACAATCCATACAACCATTGATCTTTATTGAAATACAATGCGTTCAACTTGACACAGTTGCTCGAGTGGAATTTCAATATCAACCTCAGTGTTTGTACTGAATGACCTGTGACCTGGACGCTACACGCATTTGTACCTACAAAATGGTGTGTTAAAGCTACTCACCCCAAAACCATGAAGACCTGTCCAAATAAATCTAACAAACTAGAATCATTTAGTGAGAGCACAACGCAAAGACCCCAGGTTATGCAAACAAGAGCGTGCAGCTGCTGAGCTGTGATTGGCTGTCACAGCTGGACATCGTCACCAGAAAGCAGCCTCTGGCTCTGTTCTTCTGTTTGTGTCAGAACAAGGAGAGAGAGATCAACACTAAAACTGAATCAGTTCTTTGTGACAACTCCATACCTGAAAATATTTCACGAGATTTCCTTCATAACTTTTTGAGTAATCTTTTGCACAGATGGACGGACGAACAAACACTACCAAAAACATAACCTTCTTGTCGGAGCTAAAAATTTTTTTACCAGAGTTATTTCATCATATCAATGATTAATGTGTCCTTAAATTTAAAATTTACCTTCAGAAGAAGTAACTGAATAGGTCAACTGAATAGTGGCAATACATAATAGAAACACTTAGGATGAAAGGATACCTGGTGAAAATGACAGATGTTAGCACAAAGTTTGTTGCCACATTATTTTAACATTTTTTGCACATATACTTAGATATACGCACATAAGTGCATATTTTGGACTATATGCAAATTTCCATCGTATAAAACTGTCAACAAATTGGTGACAAATTCTGTATCATTCTCAAAAATTTTGGCCACAACAGTACATTTGGTCAATCCAACAGACTCCTCTGGTGCTTGATGTCTACACATATTTGATGACAGAAGTGCTAACTGCTAACTCAAGGTCCATCATTTAAATAGACGTGTGGTGTCCACAGAAACATCAGAATCTTGGCTAATAAAAACATTTCTACATCCACCAAACAGTTAAAACCACAAGTAGACAAACTGTACAAAGTGGTGTGAACTAAAAACACACAACCAAGTCTGCTGAAAGCGGACACACAAAATGCTAAAGATACACACAAGGCACATGATGCATGGTGCAGCACTGAATGTATGAGAGGATTTGTTTTTGTTTTCATTAGCAAACTTAAAGTCAGCAGAACAAAATTTTTGCAGAAGCTAAACGGTCCCCTAACCATTTTTTAAAAGAATTAGCAAAAATGCTAATCTGCTAAACAAAAGATTAGCTTTGTGGATAGCAGAACTGAGTCCAACACTCAAAAGGAAAAAATAAGTAGGTCCTCTGGACAGGTTCTTTTTTAATGAAACGGTTAGTCTCTCCTCCAAGAGACTTCTTCAGTCTGAGGAGTTTCAGGTGAACTCAGCCTTATGAGCACTGCCTCCACATGGAGGACAAACAGGTTGGTCACATGCAAAAGAGGACCAACACTGTTTAAAAGCAGCAACATTCATTTAATTCAACGCACCAAAATAATCAGATTCATGAATAACGACAAGACAAAATGATTTTATGCGATATCTTGGTTGCTATTGAGCAAACAGTTCAGAGACAGGAGGAAGTGGGTAGGCAACGATAGATTTCAACAACAGAATGGCGTTTGTTCAACACTGTACACATGAACTGCTTTAAGTGTGGTATGGCTGTGAAGCAGAAGGATGCAGACACATCTTTGAACACGTGACATTCTCAAAGAGCTGGGCTGTCCTCGGCTGGAGCCCACACACACCAGCTGACTTGGTCCCTTTAATGGCGGTGTTCTCCTCAAACAGGGAGAGAAGCAGCAGAAACTTGAAACGCGTGAAATGGTTTTGTCTTTCACTCATACATACAGTCACACATGTGCGCCCAGCACATCAGCACGCACACGCGCACACACACACACACACACACACACACACACACACATACGTGTTTTCGTGAAATATCAGGACGTATGACAAAAACAGGACATATGGGTACGTGCCTTTCCAAAGGTACTACAGGCTTGAGAATCAAATGGGTTTATATCCGTGCTTCCAGGAACACATTTATCTATTGAGATTTTAGCTAGAGCTATATTTTTTTCGCACATGATTTTTATAAGGCATATGGGGACATTAACTGGTTTTTGTGTCTTATGAGGACGCTAAACTAACACACAGTTATTTCAGGTCAAGGTGACATATGAGACCCAATACACACATTTTTTCTGGTATAAGTGACTTATGAGGACCAGATAACCACAGCGTCAGTATTTGCAACATGGCCTGTTTGAAATATCTGCATATTAAGCACAGGTGTGTATTCATCACACCCATCAGTCAAGTAACATTTGAAATAAATCAGATGTTCATGTAATAGTAAAGATGGTAAAACTGAGCTGTTCAGGTAGTTTAAAAGATATAAAGTCAAAAAATATGGTAAGTCTACTGTTTAACCCTTATTGTATGACATTTATGAATTTTGCAGATGGAATTCATGTGGAAAGAGAGAAAAAAAAAAATCGGAACACTGACTTTGACTTTTTTTAATTGCTGGCAACAAATATAAACTCAATGAGGTTTCACTGTGCTATTCAAAACGAACAAAAAACTAAAATAAAATTTAATACATAAATAAAACTTCCAGAGTTTTTTAACTGAACAGCATTTTTACATATTTTGGCTGAAAAATCATATCATGTATGACCATATATCATGTCATATTTACTCAAATTAAACCTATGAATTCCATTACAGAGGATTTGTTCATAAAGTGCAAAAACCCCATTTACAAACAGCTAGCCAACAACAAAGTGAACACTGTCTTAAAAGTGCCTGAAAGAAAATAGAACAGGTGCTGTAAATAAAATCACTGGACATTTGGGAAAAAAACATTTTTGTATAAAAACATCAAATTTTACAGAACTGAGCACCTTAGAGAACAAAAATAAAATTTCCTTTCACTTATAAAATTGCACCTGAGTCACATTTAGGGTTGAATAGTTCCATTTATTCATCCTCCTTTTAAGTGCTACGATTCTGTTATGAATGTAGTATTTTATTCCAGCCCAGTCTCTGTCTTTTAGAGCTACTAGTTCTGCCTGGAGACAGGCCTCACAGTCCTTTTTACCTGGTACTTTGCAGTTTGTTATAAAATCCATCATGTGCCGTTGAACAGCCTTCACTTCTTCATCGCTCCACTTGCTTTTCCCCTTCCCAGCTGTTATACATGGAAACAAAATAAAATGTCTTAACTGAAAAATAATGATGAAAAATCTTTAATGAGATATTGTAGACAGAAATGTGAATTTAAAATGCTCTTTTTACCTTGCTTTTTGTTGGAGTTCTTCAAAGAAGATGCACCCACATTAATTGGAGCACCCTGCTGTGAATCTGAAAAGATGGAGTATGTATTGTTATGGAAATAATACTTTTAGGTTTAAGCCAGTAATTCATGACATACTTTAATGACCAAGTTTGTCATGACACCCTGTTCATCAGTGATTATAGCCAGAACAAGATTTGCTAACAATCAT
>JARVJO010000164.1:25473500-25484866 GCA_031762555.1 Cynodonichthys magdalenae | reverse complement strand
TTTCCAAGCGTCCTCATATTGAAGGTGTGTTATCATAAAAATGTCCTGATATGTCACGAAAACAAGTACACACACACGCACACACACACGCACACACACACACACACACGCACACACAAATGTAGCATTCACTGCTCAAATGTGAACACTCTAATCTAGGATAACCAAAAAAAAAAAAGAGAAATATTTAACTTCAACTACCCAGCAGTGGCTGGTGTTCCAGCTTTGTACAGTATTTATACTTGTATATTATTATAAAGCATTTCTGTGATAATAACTTTATTAAATAAGGAAACATAATCTTGTAAATAACAGAACATCCACTGCTCACACTGATTGTTATCAACTGTAAACTAATAAAGCAGCGAATAATAACTCTGAGCTTAAAGTCCACCGGAACATCACCGGACGACGTCTGGTTTCTTCTCAGCTTTCCAACTCTGTAACGTTCCCTGATGCTGAGGGGTCCTCTCCTTGTTCCAGCAGTGCTTTTTCTCCGTCCTGCTGTCCTGTGCGAGTCCTCGCTGCGCTGAGGGAGGAGCTGTGAAAGCATGGGTGGAAACAGAGGAGTTTTCCTGATTCACCGAGCACGGCACTTCTTCTGCAGGATTCAACGAGGAAAGGCTAAGCATGATTGATTCAAAGACCTGCTGAGACTGAACATGTTTGCCTGGGAGCTGAACAGCGAGTGCTTCGTGGCCCTGGTGTCCTTCATACCATGAATTCATTGTTGCCGTACAAGACCAGGTGCTGGGGGACGTCAGGAGGGTCCCCGGCGTGGCCCTCGCCCTCTCTCGTGTGCTTGGCTGCTGAATGTCTCGCCCCTTTCAGTTTCTGCTTGCCCTTCTCTGGGTTGTATGTGCCGCGGCTCGTAAACTGGGGTCTTTCGCCGGAGGAGCCCTCCTGCTCTCTCGCGGGGCAGCTGTCGAAGCTGGCGTCTCGAGAGGACTGAGGTGCGTTCAGGGCCTGTGACTGAGACTGGCCCGGAGCTTTGGAGTGGAAACGGAACCGCTGGGAGGCGGCCGAGGAGGAGGACGGTGATGGGTGGAAGTGCGATGAAGAGGAGTAGGAGGAGGAAATGGTGGAGGAGGAGTCTGCAGAGTCCAGGCAGTCGGGCTGTGGGCGGCGAGCGCGTCGATGGTTGCTCTGCCCGTCGTTTCTGCGAGGCAGCAGAGAAGTCAGCGCCGGACTTCTCTCTGTAACGAGAACAAAGTTTTATTCTATAGCTTCAACAAAAACCTCAAGAAGGGGGTCTCTGCAGTCATAAAATGGGAGGTTCTTAGGTGTGGGCGGAGTTTGGTACAACTGTGATTGGTCAGATTGGTAATTAGTAACATTATTGTGAACATGTAAAAATAATTTACTGACTTCAAACTTTGTGCAGTTAGCACCTTCCTGTCTGTAACGCTGTATATTAATCAGTATTAACGATCTGTTTATGATTTCAGGACATTCTGAGCTGAATTTTTACACAGCCTGCCACAAACAGGAACCTCCCACCTAGTGACAGCTGAGACCCCCTTCTCCAAACCCTGCTTGCTGCACAGCGACGTACCAGAGAAGTCTGAAGTGGGTTCCTCAGAGTCCACATTGAGGTTTTCAGAGCTGTCAGCTGTACCGATAGAGGCCTCGGACTCCAGAGTCTCATCATCTGATGCTCGTGGCTCCAGAGTCAGCATCTCAACAGTCAGCTCCTCTCTGTCAAAGAGAACACAGATAACATCATGAACACAATCAGATGAGGGTTTTCAGGTCTTTTTGAGTCAATAACAGATTTCTTTACTTCTCTTTCTGCAGGTTTTCTATTTGCTCCGTCAGCACTTTCTCTTCCTGCTGCATGGCGGCCTGCTGATGCTCAGAGATGTCCAGCGACTCCGTTCCCTTTTCTTCTTCTACGCTCTGCTCTCTCGTGGCGCCGGCTGCGGGCGGCAGCCGAGGACTGACCGGAGGGGAAGGTGCGTGATAGCTCAGCCGTCGCCCCGGGCCTTTTCCCTGAAGAGCAAACTGACGTCAAACGTTACCTCAAAACAACAGCGGATCATCTCTGAGTAGTTTTTTTCTGTCACATCACTGCGTTTCTTTACTGATCGGTGTGTAACCAAAAACACTACAGCAGCACAGAACACAAAGAAAGTCACAGCACATCAGTACGCTAACTTTACCTTTTTAGCTGAATTTGCCAGCTTAAAACATAATAAAAGAAGAACAGGAGTATCAGCAGAATCTGATTACAGTATTTACAGTAACAAGCATCAGAATTGCTGCCTTGAAGTGTAGTTAATGTATCAATATTTTTGTTTTATGTTACTAATACGCCTAAAAATGTAACTAAATCAAAAACAAAAATCTGCCAAATGCTTTAAAAATATGATCAAGAAAATGCTATGCAACATTTCTTATTTTAAATTTTCTATTTGAGACCAAAACAATCTAAACACAGTTTGCTGAAAGTATTTGTTTATTTTAAATTGCTTTTAAGTCTGCGAAGGTGTTACCTGTTTGTTTTGAAAACCTTAACTCAGAAAAAGTTGGGCTGTTGTTTAAAATGTAAATAAAAACTGAACTGCAAATCTCATGAACCCATATTGTGTTTACAATTGACCATAGTAAACAGAAGAAGTTAAAACTGAAAAACTTTACAATTACTTCAGGGCAGAAACATACAAACATGCTGTATTTATGGAGTCACGTAGGAACAACAGTCTGTAAACATCTAAAAAAGGACGAGTCGCCTTTTTCTACGCTGATGTAGGATCTAATCTTACAGTCCTGGGTCTTTGCTAGGCTGGGCTTAGCAGAGTCAAAAAAAGGTTTACATGGTTCAAATGAGGTAGCTAACCAGAGTTTTTTCTTTTTAATTGTATGAACTTCATGAAGAACTCCTCACAGGGCTTTTATCAGCCACTACAGAAATATCAAACCTATGAAACCAAATATAAATGCTATGAATTTATTTTGCACAGTGGTACTCTGTAAATAGTCTTACTGCACTGGCAGATTTCACTTGGTTTCAGAAGATTCAGACTCAAGTTAAGTGAAATAATGTGACAGTGGAAGGGGACATTTGTACTTTGTGAGACTTCTTGAAATAAGATTAATAAGCTAGCAGTCTGCTCTTGTTTAGTAAATCAGTCTCAAAATGAGATCAAAAATACTTTTTGCCTGATATAAGATTACAAGACTTAGTTGGACATTTGTTGCAGTGAACTTTATTTTTACAAACCTGATGAAAACACATATCTGCAGGAACTTCAACATGTTACTGAGCTGCTGTTACAGCTTTAAGGTCTAGTAGAACTTGTAGGCGGACTGAGTATCAAAACTAGGAGTCGAAATTTTAAACTTTGACCAATTCCTGGAGAATTGACATGTTAGTTCTGGTTCCAGTCGATACTCGATGCCCAGTCCTAGTCTTTGCTTCATAGTTTTACTGGATGGGAGCACATGATGTTCTAAAACATAGAATACTTTTCTATACTGATGGTGCCTTTCCTGAGGTACTAATGCACCTCCATATTATCAGAGAGGCAGGCTTTTTGAACTATTAACAGTCTCCTCTGTACAGGGGAAGTGAAGTCCATGTTGTCAAAGAAGAATTTTCCAGTTTTGATTTATCTGACCACAGGACAGTTTTTGCCTCAGTCTTTTTGTGTTTATTAACCTTTATTTGACCTGGCAAATCCCTCTGAGATCACAGATCTCTTCTGCAAGAGAGGCCTGCCTGGGCCTGGAGGCAGCCTAACATGAATGTTTTGTTTTTTTGGTCTGTGGGAGGAAACCGGAGTACCAGGAGAAAATTCACATTAACACGAGGAGAACATGCAAACTCCAGGTCTGAACTGGGGATTGAACCCACGACCTTCTTACTGTGAGACATCAGTGCTAACCACTGATGTACCGAGTCGAGTACTTACTCTTTTTTTAAAAGGGTTCTGGTCCAGAGAAGAAGGCAGTGATTCTACATGGTGTTCACATGTGGCTGCTTCTTTCCAGGAAAGAGCTATAACCCACATTTGTGGTTGGCACAGCGAGCTGTTTACAGACGACTGTTGAAGTGTTAGAGATCATGCAGTGATGTCCACACCAGAATCAGACCTGTTTTTAATCTTAACATTCAGTCTTTTCCTTTGATCACAGAGATTTCTAATAATTCTTGAAATCTTTTGATAATATGAACAATAAATGATCGATCAGATATTAAAAGTCTTTCCAGTTTGTTGTTGAGGAACATTATTCCTGAAATTGTATTTTCAGACAGTCTTTCACAGACTGAACCTCTGCCAGTGCTAATCTTTACTTCAGCCTCTCTAAAATGCTACATTTTTATCCAGTCCTCTGACTGACTAGACCAGGGGTTCCCAAACTTTTCAGCTTTTGACCTGCAAAACTCTAGTAACAGAGCCCCCAGCTGCTGTTGGTTGATAAACATTTTCACATCAAATAAACAAGAGCATAGTAACAATATTTAATACACTCATTTTGTCCATTTTAAGTACACTAACCTTACTCTTTTATAACAACAAAGGCAAACAATTATCATTTTTTAGTGTAATTAATTCAGAAAATATTTTCAGGACCCCACCTTGATGTTTCAGTGCCCACAGTGGGGTCCTGACCCCAACATTGGAAACTACTGGACTAAACTACAGTAGTTGACAAATGCTCCTCCAGTGATTTTTTTATTTATACACAGTAGTGGGCAAAGATAACTAAAATTATAGCTTTGCTAACTGGTAATCTGCTGGATAAAGCAAAGCAAAGCAAAGTTAATTACCTAAATATGAAAAATAAGTAGCAGAAGCTAACACTAACTTTTCGTTAATTATTTTTTATATTCCCACATCGAAGACATGAAAAGACCTGAAAAGGACATTAAAAGGAAGAAACAATTTTCACACTGAAAAACATAATAAACAGTCAGAAACATTGACAATTATTTCCAACAAGTTTACCCAGAAACCTTTGCAGTGCACATGAGGTATGTATAATGTGTATGGGTGCTTGTCTAAACTTTGCTGTGTCAGCATATGTTTGCTGACACAGCATTATTACATGCTGGATGTGATGTTCTACATGATCGATGGAGAGAGAGCTTCACTTAGTGTTAGACTTGAAATTACTGGAAATTAATTTACATGGTGTTGAAGGGTCTGTTAATAATTTTGAAATTCTGCAAAAAATGTTAAGCTAAACAAAAAAAATAGCTCTGCTATTAGCCAATTAGCACAACTGTGTCTGCTGTTTGTAGTGTACTTTTACAGCCTTTTGTTTCATCTCACATTTTTAAAATGTGTTGCAGCAATGAAATTCAGAATTACCTTAAAAAGGTACAGCTTCTCAGTTTAAATATTTGATATATTTACTGTCCCATGGTGTATAAAATATGGGTTTATAAGGTTTAATTGTTTTAATTTACATTTTACACAATGTCCCAACTTGTTCAAATTTGACCTTGCATGTTTCAAAGTCACGTAACATTAAGTAAATATAATCAGATGTGACAGCTTTAATGCAATTAACCAAGAGACAGTTACAAAACACATAAAAAATGTGATGAGTCATGCTCTGGGAGGAGGACAGATGTGAGTTGTTGAGGAAATGACTTTGCACTAATCTTTTCCACAACACAGGAGGACGATTTGAGGATGAAATCCAAGATGTGTAATACATACCATAATATGTGCAATGCTCATAAATCTAACAGCTATTAGTACGGGTCTCTGAGTAAAGGAAAAGACATGTTAGGGAGGGAACTGAGGAGGACAGAAGCTGCTAATAAAGAAGGAAATGATGGAGATTTAAAGTTTTTACAGAACTCGGGGTTCGATCTTACCATCGATCGTCGAATGACGCTGAGTTTACATTTGGCCTCATTCTCAGCAAACTCCAGGCTGCTGATGTCCTTTAGTCGCACTTTGTATTTATTCATCTGTTCACAAATGATGAGCTCTACACACCTACAGAAAGACGGCAAGAGACAAAAATCACTTCAGAATCACTGAACGTCAGCAGAACAAAAAGTTTGCATCAAGTTCGTTACTGAAATCATGCTTTTAACATGATTTTTAATTTTAAACTAATCAGAACTAAGCAGAGTAATTTTTAACAATAAAAACTTCATTCTGTAGTGAGATCATTTTTCTTCTGTTAGTTTTTCATCACGTATCTCGTTCCCCAATTTTTGTGCTAATTCAACAATTTATGTATCAAAACATTTAGCTCCTTCAGAACATTCCTCTTAAAACATTTGGTACTTCAGCAATTTAAACTTTTTGAACTACTTAGCTTTTTCGGCCATGTTTTTCTTATCGAAAATGAATGGAGCTGTTTTAAACATCTTTAAAACCCTCCAAAATATTTAAATAAATCTTTACTGTACTTTTTTTTGTTCTGTTCTTTTTTAAAAACTTTTCTGTGCTAATTTCAGCTACCTTTGACATCCATTTGGCTGATTTTAGCTGTGTTCAGCATTTTTAGCGATCATTCTGACCTTTTCTGCCATTATATATTTCAGCTATTTTTTTTTTATTTTGTAAGCTTTTTATGCTTCTTTCAGCTGTTTTCTAACAATTTCAGCAATTTTGTGTTTTTAGCTAATTTTAGTTTTTTCAGCAAAATTCACCTTTTTGTGATAATTCCAGCTTCTTATTGCTTACTTTAGCAAACATGCTCATTCTGTTTCTTTGTGCTAATTTCAGCTGCTTTTTTCAACTATTTTAGGCTAGGTTCAGCTTTTTTTTATATATATTATTCATTTTTATTTACCATTGTTTAACCAGGCAAGTCCCATTGAGATTGCAGATCTTTTTTACAAGGGAGGCCTGGCAACTCCATGAAAATCTTTCAGCATTAAGTATTCACACTTCATTTTCACAGGAAATGCAAATTGTCTAGTTAATGTTGTGAACATTTAAACACAACACAGGCTGTTCTGTTATTTTCTCTTTTCATTCAAAAATCTGTTTTCCTTCATCCCTCTGATGATCTTGTTAGTTTATTATTCTCACATAAACAGAATAATTTAACTGAATGTTAACTCCAGCTTTTTCCCAGTGAAACCCATTCCTCAACGCTCTCCATGACTGCAGACAGCAGGGGAGTTTGATAAAAACAGTGAGTTCTCACGCGGTCGTCTTGTTGATGTCCTGAATGCTCTGCAGAGGGTCGGTGGTGTCGGGACAGCGGAGGACACAGGGAGCAAAAACTATCGCCAGGGCGTTAGCCGACATCCGGTTCGTGTCTTCTTGCAGGGCGATCCTAAAAGAAGCCGTTAAATGTTAGGTGAAATATTTTATGAAGAGTGCATGTTAATCAGTAGGGACAAAGCAAGACCCAACAAAACCTAGGTCTGGTCAGATAGAGAGATCATGCTCCAAACACTTCTATACACAACTGAAACATGGATATATTAACTGTCACATAAAACAGCTGAACCAATCCAATCTAAAGGTCTGTGGCATCTCAGGGATGAAAAGGATAACCAGCTCTGCAGGATCAAGAGCATAGAAACCAACCTCCTGAAAGGTCAGCATTGTTGCACCGATGGTAGGACACTTGGTCAGAACAGACGACTCAAATCTGAAAGGCTCTGTTCAGTAGTAAGCTTATAGAAAGATACAGGCGACAAGGTGGACAGTACAAGAGGTACAAAGAAATCAATACTAAAAAAATACAACATCTCAACAAAGACCTGGGAGACCAGAGCTTCCAGTTGTCTTTAGTGGTAACACATGGATAGACGTCATTAAGCAACGCCAAGCTGCTCTGCAGAACCTAGGACTACTGTAGGACGACTTTGTTCATCCAGACTGTCAATAAAGAGCCTGAACTGGACTTATCAGACATCTAAGAACTTTAGAACTGAGAATATTCAGGTCTGGGTGACTCAGAATGAAATCTTGATCAGGACTTCCCTGGAGTCGAGCTTCATTCTGAAACTAGAGCTAAAACAGGAACAGGTTTATTACCTGACCAGATGAAACATGAGGCGTTCCAGAGTGTTGAGGTGAGTCCTGCTGAGCTGGTCGATGACAGAATAAACTCCTCTAACCGTCTCCTTTTTATCCTGCAAACCTAAAGTACCACACACACAAGACAAATCACCACTTACTGCTAAAGCTCATCAATTATAGAGTCTAAATTTATAAATGTGGACAGTATCTCTGGTGATCGCTCACCCATGGCTCGGACAAACTCCTCATACAGCTCAAACGTCATCAGTGGATTGGGCAGGTCTCTCAGCCACTGCTTGAAAACGCTGGCGATGACGTGGATGTTGTAGTCGTCCAAATTCATGTTTTCCACATCTATCAGTACGGTGAGGATAAAAACCACACAGCGTTCAACAACCAGACCTAAATCCTGCCCCCCTCACTCGTGTTTGTTAGGACTTACAAGTCAGGTGGCAAAACGAACCTGTGTCCAGCGCCAGCTTGAGCTCCTTAATTTTGTTAGTGGAGCCAGATTTTCTGTAAATTCCTTCCGTGTACAGGCCATGCATCTCGATGTAGTTGATCAGCTTCTCCACCACCAGGGGAACCGTCCTCTCGTCGCTGGTCAGGCGAGAAACCTCCACTCCGAACTGTCGGG
Source organism: Cynodonichthys magdalenae (assembly GCA_031762555.1). Classification (NCBI taxonomy): domain Eukaryota; kingdom Metazoa; phylum Chordata; class Actinopteri; order Cyprinodontiformes; family Rivulidae; genus Cynodonichthys; species Cynodonichthys magdalenae. Next base: position 25,476,277 of record JARVJO010000164.1, on the reverse strand, counting down.
AGGAGAGCTCTGGATCGAACTGCTCGAGGATGAAAAACAAAAACAAAATTCATCCAAATGAATAAAGTGCTTTGAGGTATCCTCACTGCAGCGGCTGCTAAAATGTCAATTAAAGTCATGGGATGTGACTCGACACAACATGGCCGACTCACCTTCTTGCTGCATTTGGTGCTGGTCTTCTGGCAGCACTTCCTGTGGCAGGCGTATCGGCACACTGGGGGAACACAGGCAGAGAAATCAAACAGGTCATTCCCATTGTCCACAGACAGGCAGTGTCTCCTCATTATTCAGGTAAACAAACAAAAACAAGGAGAAAAAATGTTAATGTTTGAGAGACTGAAGCGGTTTCAGCTGGCATGAAGGAGTGAATTAAGGATAAACTGAGGAGAGGCGAGCTGCAGACCTCATGAGTCCAGTTGAAAACAATCTGATTAAAGCTGGGGAGGGATAAGGGGCGGCGCCTAATCACTGGGGCCAGGCTGGACATGACCCACATCTGTGTGTGTGTACCTGGTTTTTACCATTTTAGGACCATTTCTAGTGCAAACACCTACCTGTCAGAACAAGAAGGTCTTTTGGGGACAAAAGACCAGAACGAATATGGAGGAACTCCGTTCCTGCATCAGGAGTTAAGTTTAGGAGTAAGATATGAATTGATTTAAGGGTTAGTTATGTACTGGGGGTGGTTAGATTTAAGGGCCCAGCATTGTTTTCACACACACAGGTTTGTTTTTATATCCCCGTCGGGGCCGTGGATTGACTTCTACTCATTTTCTGGTAATTTTTAAGCCTAATCCTGCCTTTTTCTGGAAAATGGTTCCCATGGATGGAGCAAAAACGTGCCGACCCACACACACAGGTTTGTATTTCTATCCTTATTAGGACCATTCATTTCCAGTAATTTCTACAGCCTAACCCTGACCACCACTAAGGCTAACCTCACAGCTACCTATCTGACCCTAAAACTAACCTAAACTCAACTCACACCTTAGTCCTAGAACAAACACCCAATTCAAAAATGGAGTTCCACCATATTAGGACCGGTCTTTGGTCCCCATTACGACTACTGGCTTGACAAAGTAGGTGTGTATACCAGAAATGGTCCTAAATAGGTAACAAAAACAAGTACACACACACACACCTTTCCCAGCTCATAAGACACACAGGTGAAGAGCTCCTGGGAAACTCACAATTATAACAATATTTTTTAGATTTATTACTTTTTTCTTCACAATATATTTAGTTAATCAAACTATTTTCAGATTTCTCTTTAAATTATTTCCTTTCTTTCTGATTATTTCAGGTCAGTGTTTGAACAGTATTGTTTAATACTTTCATTAGTTCTAAACATGAGAGCTGTGTTTTCAATCAAAAGTATGTTTGTTATGGATGAATGACACAAGTATATCATGTGTAAGATAGTTGTACAGTACTTTGATGACTACAAAACCACCTATTTTATGTTAGTTTAAACACTACTCCTGTTTTATTCTCTGTAACTTTTTTAACTCTGGTTAAAATATCGAAGGTGCATCGAGTTGAAAACGTTTGTGATGTTTTGCAGAAACACTCACACTTGCAGACGCAGGCCCGATCCATCATCCAGATCAGAGAGGAGCAGAATTCACAGTATGTGGGGATGCTGTACTGAGTAGATTTAAAAATGTGGCCATTATGCTCCTCCACCTGTAGAGGGCAGCAGAGTGCAATGTCATGTCTGCATTTTTTTTAATTAATAAAAAAAAAAAAACAACAACAACAATATAAATTCATTTCAAAGGTATTTTCCATTTTAAAAGAGAAAATAAATATCAGGTAATACAATTAATTGTTCCATCTGTTATTATATCAAGTCTGTGGTAAATAAACAAGAATGAAGATGCTTACAATGTCAGTGTCCTTTTTCCTCCGTTTTTTGCCTTCAGGTTTAGGTACCTGCTGCAGAACATAAACACAAACAAAAGCACACAACACATATTTATCTCATAGTTTAACTTTGCTGCAAAAAGTAAAAAAAAAAATAAAATAATTACCTTGCTGATTGTGTTGTCCAGTGATTTGTGCTCAGTCATGAACTCATCCAAGAAAACCTTGAAGGTGTTGACCCACACTTTGACAGGTGACTCCCTCCAGTCCCGCTGCTCCTGACGCATGGTCTTCTCCAAGATTTGCTCAAACAGAGCGTAAAGGTCTTTGTAGCGGATATACTTCCCATCATCCAACTGTGGACAAACAGAGCAAGGTCACAGTCTGCTGAAAGAAACCCTGAGTTTCATTTTTAACCAATCCGATTGATACTGATGCGGATTTACTTCATAAAACCTGATAATTTAGATTAAAATGCAGATTCACTGATTCCAATACATACACATACAATATCTTTCAACATACCAAACCTTACAAAGTCATCCAGATTATCTGCTGCCTTAAAATATTCTAAAAAAATAAAATAAAAAAAAAAATAAAGAAAAACACTTTACTGACAACATGCCCTGTTGCCAACTCCTTATTAAGAAAAGTTGCTTGACAACATTATCTAATTTGAGTATTTTGTCATTTCAGTTTAATTGTGATCCAGGTCGTAGAAGATAAATACCAACACTGGAGACAAAAAGGAGTGAAAAACACTAAATGTTTAAAATTACAATTGAACTTAGTTAAATGATGCATAACTCTAATGATTTGCCTAGAGCCACATACCTTAAAGGGGCAATATCATGTAAAATCAACATTTTTGAGTTTTATATCATGTTATAATGTTATCCTCTCATCAAAAA
>JARVJO010000164.1:25450982-25473400 GCA_031762555.1 Cynodonichthys magdalenae | reverse complement strand
CAGCAGCAACAACTAGCAAACATCCGGTGAAAACTGTGTCTGCTGAGCTCCAATACTAACCACTTCTCCCTCCAGTCATTGTCAGATTAAAGATTTAAAAATATGCATGAGAAACACATAATATTGCACATTTAAATCTAATTTTTGTAAGGTTTCATGTAAAAAAATATATCAAATTTTACATCTAAATTAATATTTAGGCACTGCAGATGGGAATTAGCTAGAACATAACAGTGCATCTTTACAATGTTAAGATTTACAGTATGTGATCTTGTTTCCATGGTTCCTGACAAACAAACAAGAAAACAAACAAACAAACCTGTGATGTGTGGAGTGACAGCAATTTAGGTCGTATTATTTTGTTTTTGTTGTATTTTTTGTTTTAGCTTTTCTTTTTTTGGGAGCCAACAGAAAATTATAGTAAAACAAATATTTTACATTATCATCTTTTTAAAGCTGTTTTTAACGTAACATTATGAATATAAATGGAGCAAATAGAGAGAACAGAAAATAAACTTCTTGGCAGGTGAAGGAAGTATGAACGCAGAGCGGGTCTCCTCTCTGCTCTGACTGCAGAGGGGACTGTACTCGTGTACTCAAGCAAGACACTTCACCCGCTGGTCTAATGATGGTGGCACCGGTGCTCTCTCAGTGGGCCCCAGGACAGCTGTGGCTACAATGTAGCTTACCACTGGCGAAATCCAGTGAGAGACAGTGGCTAAGTTGGCAATGCTGAATATATTATTGTTGTTTTTGCTTATGCTGCTGTGTTCATGGACCAAAAAACAAATATATCTGATTTTTCAATACTGACCAATTAAAAAAAGGAAAACTGTTTGGTACTAGTTTCAGAACGATCGTTTGGTGCATCTTTTTATTAAATGTCTTTAAGTAAGTCCAAGTTTTCTGTTTTCTGTGACACTTACTACCAGTGCTGAGGAGTACGAGTTGAAGATGTTTAGACGGAACTCCTTTAGCGCCTTCTTAAACACGACGTCCACCATCGTGTCCTTCTTACTGTCCTCCGTGTCCAAGTCACTGATCTAAACATGACAACACATCAACAGTTAACCTGCAATGTGTAGAGCCTGTTTGGGTACGGAGGTAACAAGAGACCATGTCACCTTCTTCATGAGGAAGCCGTTCATGCTCCTGTAGTCGTGGATGGAGGTGAGGATCTGCAGCGAGTCATTCTGCCACTGAGCGGGCTCCATTAGGGCCACGCTGCTGATCTTCACACTCCTCCTCCTCTTCACCTTGGGAGACGGCTCCTTATTCTCCTTCAGGTCTCTGAACCTTCGGTCCAGGATTAGATCAGGACTGTAGGGGGGCGACGTGTTTTCCTGGCCTGTTGGATGAAGACATTATTTAAACACACAAGGCCTCTAAAACCAAACAATCTGCGAGTAAACACTAAAAATGTCCATCTGTAAACAGTCTTTACAACTTTTAACTCAAACATCTTACTGTCTCCTAGTAACGGCCCGGTATCACCAGCGTCTCCATCAAAGGAATCACCTCCACCAATCAGCTTCTCTTTGGATGGCTTCTTTTCTCCGTACTTGGATTTGCCCCAGAAACGCATTTTACCCCGAACCCTGTATGACAAAGATTCAAAACAAAAATAAACTTTAACCTCAATCCAATCATCCTATTCCATTTATTTAGGAACAATCAAAGCTCTATTAATGTAAAATTAGACATTAAGGTGACATCAAACCTTCCATCTTGTGAATTCTTGCGCATCGAGTCCACTTTGCCCAGATCTCCTGATGACATGGCTTTGTGTAACTTCTTTTGTCCCTCGGAGCTTTCAAGCTGAAACAAAGTGATGACAAATATTAAAAACAAAACAAATCTGTCCGTGTTACAGAAACATGGCCGATCATCTGAGAAGTTTAATCCAGTAGATGGCACCATCCTGTCACAGGAAAAGGATTAATTCAGCAGAACTTCAGGAAAAGACAAGAATTATGTCTTTAGAAAAGGAAAACTCAGTCATTTAAAAAAAAAAAAAAAAAAAAGAATTTCCAGCGTTTGATTAGAGACTAGAGAAGTGGATCCGAGTCACATGCAGACGAAGCTAATTACTGGGAAAGAATCAGGAATAAATCACAGCTGAGAGGCTCAGAGGAGTTAAACACTGTTAGAAAAGCGACTAATGTTAACGATTGGATATTTTCAAGGAAACTACATTTCAAAACACGTCCCTTGTAGTGATGCATAAAGTCAAACACACTGTCGACTCCTGCAGATGTTTACAATCTTGACTATATGATGAAGTCATGATTTATTGATTAATTACCACGTAGCTGGTATTTCAAAATGTCTTTGAAACACCAGCTTCTAGAGGCCTTTGAAATGTCTTCCACTCTACAGCAACTTCATTTTAGAAAACAGAAATTTGTTGAAGCGGAGTTTGAGTCAGAGGTGAGTTGCAGACACACGCTTTGCTCCACTGAACGGGGTTAGAAGTGTCAGAGAAGGCACACGCTTGGACAGAGCGGAGAGGGCCGGCGGCGGCGTGGGGGGGCGCCCGTTACCATGTCCGAGTCACTGAAACAGGACCCTCTCAGGCCCACCTCCGTGGAGCTCTGTTTGGAGAGGGGCAGGGTGAAATGACGGGAGCCGGCGAGGCTGTCGCCGCCGTAGTCGTCCTCGTCCGAATGGCCCCCAGCTGTGAGGCTGGAGCCGCGGGTGAGGAAGTCGGAGCGGGTCCGTGCCATTCTGGCTTTCTTTTTATGGCCCACTCTGCCGACCTGGAGTTTACCAGAGGTGATAACAGCAAAGGTGAAAAAGTCGTGGGCGGATCTCAGAGCAGAGTCCCTCACGTCGGTGCAGGTGACCTGCTCCTACACTAAGATGAACTATTCTGTTCAGATTTATCCACTCAAACACAAACACATGCTGGATCAAACAGATGCTTCTTAAAACAATAAAATTCATCACTTACGTCTCGTGCTTTTGCTCCTTTAGAGGGCTTTGAGGCTGGTGTGGGTCCTTCTTTGGAAACAGCTGCAGCTGTTTCTTTAGATGGTGCATCACTGTCAAAACTGATGGAGAACAACAAATATTTGAGTGATAACACAGTTTAAAAATGAGATGCAAAGTAAAACCGTGTTAAAAAACTCAAAAGATCAAATAGTTTACATGCTGTGCCATGTTTGGTGGGTGACAGGTGCAAACACAAAAAACACTGCAAACTCAGCTCCAGAAGTGCACTAGGAAACTTTAGGGACTCGACCACCAGGTCATATGGGACTAGACCCACTGTATAGACATTATCAAGTGGGAATTCCTAGTCGGAAAGTGGGAACAACTCCGACAAGCCTTATACAGAATTTAAGATGGTGGCTATTCACCACAAAAGCAAATAAAATTGTCTTCTGTATTAATTCTGTATTTTTTATCTATTTCAACCATTTGCTGAACGTTTGCAACGACGAAAAAATAAAGAATCTCAACATAAAAAAGTTTAAAAAACATTTACTACGTAGAATATTTATACCGCAATCAAATTTAAAACTAGAATTATTCTCGTAAATTTATTGACATTTTGAGATACTGTGTGACAAAACAAACAAAAAATGCACACAATCAGAGTGTCTGTCTCTGCTTTCTGGACAAAAACACTAAACAAAACAGCAGAGGTTAGCAAAGCTAACTCATAATCCGCTAACTAAAAACATAGCTTTGCTAATGACACACAGCTAAACAAATAAAAATTAGTGGAAGCTAACATTAACAGCTAATTGCTAACTGCTAACCGCTAACACAACTGTTAGTATGTGTCACACGTCTTCGTCTCCTTGGCGCTGAAGACTGGTGGGACTGACACAAACCTGTTGACATTAGCAACATAATGTTGGCAAAACCAACTTAAAATTTTTTATGAAAAAGCTAATCTGCTATTAGCTGTTAGCTGATTAACAGAAACATGCCAAACACTGTAAAACAACGACACATTTCAAAAGATCATTTTGCCGTTGAGAAAATAGGAACTCTTATAAAATTTACAGAAATAAAAAAACACACATGAAGACCTCGGGGTAAATATGGAGCTGGATACTCACGAGGTAAAAGTCACGTTGTCTTTGGAAGAGAAGAAGATGTTTGCTGGTTTATCGGTCAAACTGACCGTGCTAACTTGTTTATGTTGGATTTTCTTGGCAGTGGTCTTCACTCGGCTTCCTGCTCTTGATTCCAGTCTGAGTTTGGGCGCCCAGCCCTCAGCAGTAGGCCTGCTGTCTTTGCGCCTCTCTGTGGGGGCAGATGAAGGCGGCGGGGGCAGCTGGGGGTAACGGCCTCGAACCTGACCGTCCAGACCTGGAGGAGATTGCAGCGGCGGAGGTGTGGAGTCCGACTGCGTTCTGCCGTGAGGAGGTTGTTGGGATGTTTTCTCAATCAACAAAGAGCTGGGTCTCGAGGTTTTGACGGGGCTTGTGGTTCTGGTGGTGTCCTGCCCGCCCTGATGGCTCTGCTGGATCCTGAGCATGGCCTCCTCTTTCTGCTTCTCAAACATGTCTTTCTCGTACTGAGCGAAGATGAGCCTCTGCTGCTCCAGGGCTTCTTTCTGTTGTCGTATCTGCTCCATCATCTCCTTCTCGTTCTGCTGCTGCTGATGGCGCTGTCGCTCCTCCTTCTCCACGTTCAGCTGCACCAGCTTCTTGATGACGAACTGGTCGGGCTGAGAGACGGGACCGCAGCTCGCTGATGCTGGTTCCTGTAACGAAGACGTCAAATCCCCCGTCTGTGCTGCAGAGTCTCTAAAGCCTACAGAAGGAGGGATGATGCTCCTCAGCTCCTCACTGAGGGGCGTTTCTTTCTGCATGCTGATGACCACGACCACAGGTCGGCGTGATGGCTCCCGTCTTTCTTTCAGAGGCTTCAGAATGGCAGAGGTGGTTGTAGAAACAGCTGGTTCTTTGTTCCTCTGAGGTTCTTCAGTAGTTTGATGGTGATGCTGGGAGGCTGCTGTGCTGCCTTCACGGGCAGGAACATAAAATGTCGGGAGGTAGTTCTCGATCTTTGAAGGATACAAGGGGGCAGGTGGAGCAGACAGACCCAGTCTGGTCGGGCTCTGGCTATTTTCAGAATCAACATCGTCAGTAAACTTTGTCTCGTGAGGTTCAGGAAGTTTGGGGCTCGATGGCGCGGCCTCCACATCAAAATCTGACACAGGAGCAACAGGGTGGACAGGTGAGAAGGGGTCCTCGATGTCCGTCACCTCCTCCGTAGCCTTCAGAGGCTCCTCGTCCATAGTGAGGAGCTCAAAGCTGCCTTTGGAGCTCTGGCTGTCAGGTGTGCCTTGCGGGGACTGGACGGTTGGGCTCGCGGGGGCCACCAGCTCCAGAGACCAGCGCCGCTCCTCAGAGGGGGACGAAGCTCCACCGCTGTTTGCTCGAACTTTGAGGAGCTCCAGGCTGAACTTGGCCTGCTCCAGCTCTCGCAGCCGCCGGCTCTCCCTCTTGGCCCGGGTGGTTTTGGGGCCCTGCTCGTCACCAGTTCTCGGCCTCTCTCGCACCGCGGCGGCTGAGGAGGGGCATGAGGCTGGAGCTTCGGTTTCAGCTTTTCCCTCTGAACTTTCATCCTCTTCCTTCTCCTCCACTGTGACTGCGCTCCTGTGGGTGCTGAGATCGTGAAGGCTCTTTTCTCGTTGCTCGTAGGAACGATCCTCCCACGTACTAAGGTCCAGACCCATGATGCTCTCAGGTGGCGACTCCTCCTCTTCTACAGGTGAGATGCTCACCTGACCATTCTGGAGCTGAAGGAGCTTCTCTTGCTGCTCCTTCTCCTCTCTCAGTCTCTGTTCCCTCAGTTCTTTAAAGCTGCGAATCGTAAAAAGACAGTTAGAACATTACTTTTTCTCAACATTAAACCCCCTGAAGATATATTTACAGTTAAAGTTAGACAAAGACTTGCTCTCAGCAGCTCAGTTGATTGTAGAGCTGCTTTGGTTTAGAGATCTTGTATAACAGTATGCTCCTACCAGTCTGTTCACACACTGAACAAAGACCAAACACACTGCTGGTGCAAAGATTAATCTGGTTTTCCAAAGCTATTTTGAGAGCATTGAGCCTGAAAGTTGAATTTTTCTTGCCTAATCTACACTTTTCCTCACAGCGTTAGCAGCTTAGCTTACCTTTTCCTGGCGAGGAAACCTCTGCTGGCTGCCTGTAACCGTATCGCGGTGTCACACAGACGCAGGTAGGCTTCTCTGGATCGATAGCAGCGCCACGCCGCCTGGATGACCACGGCTGCTGAACAGCGCCGACAGAGCCAGGACCTCCACGCCACCTGCAGAACCCGAACGGCCTGCTTCTGCAGCCGGAGCCTCTGCCGCTCTCGGCAGCCTCGCCAGTGTGTCTGCAGGCACAGAGCTGCCCCCTCCACGACACCGGGGTCATAATCTTCTTGCTTCTTTGAGGACAGGTGAGAACGCCATTGTTTCTGTGTGGAGAGAACGAGAACGGTCAATTATTTTTTAATACATGTTGATGATTTTGTCACCACATATTTTTATTGTCAGGGAGACAAAACTTCCTGTGAGACACTTATTTAGAATAAAGGTCTAGTGTTATTTAAAGTGACTGACCTTTTTATAGTTACTCATGCTCATGCATAAAGTCAATATTTTGTAAAGCAATGTGGTCCAGATTTATACTTTTTTTAACATACACTCAGTCTGAACTGTCTTCATATTTACTAAAGTTCCAGCTCCGCAGTCATTCTAACATCAACACAAGAATACGTTGAGGACATTTTATTATCTTAATGTCAAACAATAGTAAAAAAAAAAAAAAAAAAAAAACAAAAGTGAGGGTCATACATTGTTTATGTACTGTTTATTTTTCTTTTCCTTATTCTTTTCCCCCGCAGAGATTTTTGGTCAACTGTAGCACAGAAACGGCTGCACCAATCAGCAAGATATAGATGTGTCCGACCTACACTGTGCCAGCCAACGGTTTTATGATAGACCCCATATTTGAGGAGGGGGCTCCATCTATAAAGGGGGTGTCTGGACAAAAACTATTCAACGTAAAAGCTTCAGATTTTCTTTTTGTTGTTTAGCTCTGATGAAGGGCTGTCCATCGGCCCCACCAATGACGCAATGCGTACCTGCCAGGGGTCTTATATGCTACCGCTATGCTGTATCTAGTTTATAAATATGTTTGTAAATAAAAGTCAACAAAAAGGTAGGTATAAAGGGCCAGGGTTGGGCAAAATCGTATTGTGGGCAATTAATCATCAGAAAAACTTTAATTTAATATTTTTTATCACTTGATTAATATGATTAATGCCACCAGGCAGACTGACTGGAGATTTCCCCGTTTAGTCCGCTCGATGCTCCTCTCCAAACATGACAAACATTTTTTTTTAAAGTTCTGTAATTCATTTATCATAACTCTGGTTTTACTTGGTCTATCAACACTATTTAAAAATTGATGTATAACCTGAAGTCTGTACTTTTGACAGAGTTTGGAACAGATTTTTATGGAAAGAATATTTTCCACACTAGAGTGATTTAAATGGGTCATGTGACTAGGACATGCACACATCCAGGGACTCCAATGGATCGATCGTCATATTAATCTTTATCGGCTAAATACTACAATTGATTGTGATTACTTTTTTTTTGCCAATATAGGCTAATTACTAAAACCTAGAACTAAACACTGAACCTTGAATACTGGAAGTAAATATGTTTATATTTGGACACATGATTTCTGTTTTTACTCATGCTCATTGGTAGACTTGTACAAAATAACATAGAGCGCGAATAATAATCAGAAAAACAGTCACAGATTAATATTTGACACCATTAGTGCTGCGTATGAGAACACTCACCATCATCTGTAAGTGCTCATGTGAGCCATAACATAATGACGGAAGGCGGAGTGGCTCGTTTCTAGATGAGAGTTCAGCTTCTGTTGTGTGGAACTGGTTTGGCTTCGTGAGGTCTGACCTTGAGCAGATCTGGACCATTTGCGAGGTGTGCAGCAACAAAGTGAAGACGGCCCACAGTAATGCTACGAACTTGTTTAATGACATGAAACACCAGCATAAACTGAACAGCCAGAGGAGGCATCAACTACAACAAACTCTCCTCCAGCAAACGGTGGAAACAAATCTGTCCCTCACGAGCAGCAAAGTAATCTCTGGGAGGAGAGGACACAGGACGGGCTGTTATCGCTTAACGCCACAATTAATCCTGATTCATTTTTTTGCCAATATCACACTGAAGTACTTTTTGAAAGTTTCATCTAAAAACCCCCCAGTTGTGTCCGAGATGTTTTGCTAAAGATAATAATAATAACAATAAGCAAAATGGGTACAAAAATTACTATATTAATTATTGGTGAAGTACTAATTTTAAGCCGTTATAATTTATAAATGTTGATGTATTTTACATAGTAAGTTTGTAGAAATTAATATATTATTCATTTTGCTTCCAATGAGCCTTTTTTTTTGCAATATTTTAAATCAGGCTTTCTGAGAATTTATTTATTATTTTTACTTTGGCTTTTTTTTCCCCACACATTTGCCGTCCAGTCTTTGTCTTTCATCATTACAGCAAATTTAGAAGTTTGTGCTTAAAAGATGAGGATAATGATACTGTTTAAAATACAAGTTTGAAGGTTCATATTTTTAAACAATGGTAATATTCAAAATATAATCTACATTGGACTGAAATGCAAAAATGACAAAAACATAAAACAATCCGAGGTTGTTGAAGCAAAATGACTCAAAAACTACAACAAATAAAGACATGATTTCATGTTTGAGCTGAATTTTTGCATCGATTTTAAGGAATTTAGGAACTAAACTGAAATCAGCATTTGATCATTAGAGAATTTGCAAGATTTTTTATAAAGTTGATCCAAATTTAAATTACAGCATTTTTACATCAATGTATCCAAGACTAGGATGAGTTTTAAAATCAAACTTCTTGTACTTCATTGTTTTATTTTATTATAAGTTGTTTGAATAGAATTATAATGAAAAGTCAGAGTTATTTCTCAGATCTGACCACCACTGGATCAAAAAGTATTCAGAAATAAATGCTCAGACAAAAAAAAAGCAAAAATGCTGGAGATGAGCTCAGTTATAATAAACATAAATACATAAATAAAGCATTGTGGTGTACCTGGATGCAGATGGCCGCTTCCCTCATCCTAACAAATTGCTTCCTCTCCAGCCGCGCTCTGAATCGGCGCTGCAGCATGACGATGACTCGGAGGACTTCTGCGTGGAGCGAGGCCTGCAGCCGCTGACGCTCAGCCTCCCGCAGAAACACCTGAGGGGGGAAAGGCCGCGATGGAGTCAGACTGGGCCGGCCCAGAAACTTCATTTGAGTAAGGAGATATACTCACATTCCTTAAAAACACACACACACACACACACACACACACAAGCTAAAAATAAAATTCTCTCTGTTCAGAAAAACACACTCATTGGAATGTTGGGCATAATTCTCTAATTATATAGACGGCATCTTTGAAACATGGAGCCCTCTATCAGAGTCCATTCATAACGCTGACTCCATGTTTGGTGTGTCACAACTGTGTCTACATCACATCCTTCTCCAAAGACTCAGTTCTTTCAGGTAAAATGAGGTCATTCCAAACAGACTGTGGCGTTTAACAAACGTAATAAATGTTATATTTATGTCTACAGCCACATTAATAACCTCAACATGTTTTAACCACAAAAAGACATTCTGAAGCTGCTCTTTTTGTTTACATCCTGATTAATCGTAAGGGGAAAAGAGGCTAAATACCTTCGTTTTTCCTACTTGATACCCTTCAGCTTGTAGATTCAGGTGATCCAGACATTTCTGGATGCTCTCCCTGGAAGCACCGGTGCCCTCCGGCAGCAGCACGCTGAAGTGGTGAACAAGATCCTACAACAATAGAAAACATAAAGCTCTGCTGTGGATTTCTTAATCAAAAACTTTACTTCAAATAAAATTATTTTTATGCAGTGGTTAAAGGAACATCAAGGGATTTTTGTCTTTAGCGTTTACCTTTTTGTTCCCTCACAGTACTTTTGTGAAACTTAGCAACACTTTTGTGTTAGGGGTGTAGGAAAATATCGATAGACTGAAATATCACAATATTTCATTTACCAATACTGTATCGATTCTCTAAAGCCCTGTATTGGTTTTTAATTGGGACTTAAAATTTAAACTTTCATGTTAGCTGTTCATTCTTGTGTTGAAATTTAGCCTCCAACAATGGACAATTTTTTAAATGGTGTCACATTTGTAAGGAACATGCATTTGTGGGATAAGCAACAGAGCTGAGTATGTAGGTTGCGCACATGAAAAATTAGTCAAATCTTCTCTGCCAAACAGCTTATTATTGACTCTTGTTTTGAACTTCTGGTAGCTCCAGCTGCTGCCAATCAGGTGCCCAGTAAAAGATTTATTATCAAGAAGCCTTGTTACAACAACAAACTGATCTACCAAATTGAATCTATACATTTCCTTACTTTGTGTGTTAAGTACAGTATATATAGCTTCATTAGTTTATGTAATGTGTTTCTGCTGAAGCTGAATAAAAGGTAGTAACTTGCGTATAATGGTGCTCATGTAAATTTAATAATAAACCGGCAGGTACAACAGTAATGAACAACTTTTGGGAGGTAATGTAACACCTTTGCGAGGGAATTCAAAAAGTATTTCGAGGTAACACAAAAGCAAAAACAATCCCTGTAGGCTCTGAATGAGTCTTGCACAAATGTGTGTGAATTTGAACTCTAGCGTGAACCAATTCCAGAAACTGCAGCAGCATCTCTTCCTCAGCTGGATGAAAGGTCTGTCCAGGAACCCCGAGGTTTCAGCTGAAGACATTCAAACATGGCTCCACTTCATACTGAGCTTCTTTGTTTGAATTCACTGCAATCAGAACCCTGGGCAGCAGGAGGTGGACCGGCCAACCCACGCTGTGTTTATACAATTACAAGCATGAGGAGTGTTTCAGAGCCTCGGCACAATGAAGAGGCCCTGTTCTGAGCGGGAAAATCCTCCGGAGTGATGCCATCCTCCAGATATTTCTCATTAGTGCTGAACACGGCTTTAAAACATGTTGTCAGAAACTTCTGTCTGCTGCTGAAATGATCCGAGTGAGATCATTCAAACATGTTGCTTAATGAGTTTCCTCCAAATTACTGTAGGTCTAAATATGATACTTTACAAAATGTGGTGTATTATTTTGATCACCTGTATTTTCATCAAGACAATATTTGTCAAAAATTGTTGGCGTTAGCTTACCACAGGGTCAAAAACTCTCTCACAGAGAGAGGTCATCAGCAAATTTACTTATTATACTTATTAGGAAGACAAAACAAGCTTTATTTACTGTGATTCTGCTTTTAACTGTTGTTAATAACTTTATCTGCAGTCATGAAACAATTATCATATTTATGTGTGTAATGTGTCCTAAGTCTAATGTGACTCCACATTTGAGCTTAAAAAACATGAAAAAAAAAATCTATTTTTTTTCTACTTTTATTTCAGCCCTGGCAGTGCACCCTCTGAGGATACAAACTTTCACACGACACCGGTAAAGGCTTGTGGGTTTGTTGGTTAATGTGGAGCAGCACAAGCTTCTGAACGTAGCTGAAAATGATCGGCTCCCAGAGCAGGAGCCGGTTGTTAAATTAACAAGATAGACAGCAGCTTGTCTGGTCCTACTGAAGAAGGAAAACAAGTTTGTCCTCCTCTGACTCCTGTGTGACAAAAGACAACTAGTGTTGTTTATATGCTTAGCTTTGCACGCCACATTCTACAGTGATTTATTTAAATTTATTGTAGTAAATTAGAAAAATAATCAAAATTTACTACTGTGTATACCATAACCCCTCAACTTTATGGATGATTTGTTTGGATTATACATGCATAAATACAATATAAATTTTCAAATCGTATTTTTGACCTTATGAATTACTGCTCTCTGATTGGAGCGGGGACAAAACTGCTTCCTGTATGAGATTGTGTGTAATTTATTTAGATTTTAAAACCGTCCGTTTAGAATGAGCTGGAAGGCCAAGTATGGTCCAGGAACCACCAGTTGAAAAAGTCTTAAAAAACTTATTGACAGTACAATCTTTGATTCTTTAACCCAGTTATTGTGTGGTTTGCTTTGCTGAATGAAATGAGCAAGGTCTTCTGTAAAATACAAAAAAACATAAGAAAACAACATGTTCTCAACATGTACATGTTGTTCTGTTTATCTTTTAAAGTTTGACCATTTCACAGTTTTATCAGACAGGGTTAAACTCACTGATATTTAAAGCCGCACATTTTTTGTTTTGCAAAAAAAATAGTGAATATGTTCTCCTTTGCCTGACATATTTAAAAAAAAAACAAAACAGTAAAAGCATGTAAAATGTAGAAAATAAGCATGGTTTCTGATTTGCATTGCAAAGATCTCACAAAACTCAAGAAACAAAACTTAAGTGGACATCAGCTATATTTTCATGGAAAAGATGTTTTAATCTGATGAAGGGACATCTTAATTGGTCAGTAATGTGGTCTAATGTTGTCTAAAACCTTAGCAGAAGACATTACTGGCACCAAGATAAAACAGAAAATGGAAACCACTGTAATGGAGTGGGAGTGGGCCGCTCCCAAACGTTTTCTGTCCATCTGCCTTTAACACAATTTGCTTTATTAGTAACCATTTCTCTCAAGGATGACATCATCCCTGAGAGCCTGTGTGGTTAAAGATGGCTGCCGTCTCCCACCCTCAGAAATTCCCTCCTGACAAAACACACAATGAATCAGTGATTGGTTTCCTGGAGATGAATTCAGCGCTGACACTGAGTGAGTTGTGTTTGGTCAGCACACAGGAGATACTTTATGTTCACTCAATGTGCTGCTGGGCTCTTCAGAACATGGATTTTACTGAGGAAATGTTCTGGAAGTTGACTTTTTGGTGTTTAAAAATCAAAAGGTAAATTAAAAAAATCTAATGAAACAAATGTTTTTTTTTAATTTGGAAATGTATCCAATTTAAACACAAGAGGCCCAACTCCTGAAGAAAACTAAAGGTGTTCTCACTGGGCTGCGACTGTTCAAAACTCCAAGAAAAAAATGGTAATTTTCCGTTGCAGTCTCTGAATTCTGAGACCAAGTGACCAGCGAGTCATGTGGCCACACTGAGGTTTTGAAAATCACCAACTATTATTGTGTGAAAACTGTAATATTGGCTGCGCACATTATTTTCGTGACCAATTCCACCCACCTCAGTTCACTTTGTACCCACTTTGACAGCCTCCCCCATTTTCATGACTCATCCTACTGAAGACTTTAGAAATGACAGTAACAGCAGAGGCTGGTCCATAGGGCAGGAGGGGTGCTGCCCCACCTAATAATATTTATACGCTACACAAAGTAGTTCCTCCTAATAAATAATTACTCAGGTTTTCATGTATTGTTTGTTCTGTGTGTTTTTCAACTGTCTTGACAATTTTGAATGGAATTTAAAATGATTCATTCTTAATTAATTAAATAATTAATTACTTATATGACGGTACAGTCAGATGATTTAACATACTCACCCTGTCAGTATTAGTCCGAACAATCCGCTCATCCAAATACTTTCTCATTAGGGCGTAAAATATTCTGCCCTACTGACACGTTCTGTTGGTTTTAGCGCATTGATACGAACACTAGACCTCGTGAGCTCATAAAATGTAGGAACATTCAGCTAAACCTGCTGCGTCCAACAGAGGAGGTATCCTATTTAAACATCTATTTGGAGCAGAGAGAGCAGACCCGAACAGAACGCAGAAAACTGAGGACGACATTTTGATTTGAATGATTATCGGCCCCACTAATGTTAATGCTCAGGAGCCGTTAATGGACAGGTAAAATGACTTTCCTACATTAAAAATATTCACCATCATCGTGGCTTGTAGACCTCGACTTTCAGGGATGTACCTTCAAATGCCTTCAGTTATCAGGAGTTTTTACGTCACAATAAAAGAAGTATGAAAACTAAACTGAGAAGGATTTGAGATGGCTGCAGACTATTACTAGTACTACAAGAAAAAAACATGTTCAAAATTCAAATGACAAAACTGGAAATCTCTGCGACTTGTGAAGAGGTCGAGAATTTCTTCATCAGTTAGAGGGTATTCGCTCAGGCATTTTTCAAGTCCAGAGGGCTTTTATTTTGGAGCAAAAATACATAAACTTAAAATGTTACCTTGAAGCTGAACTTGACGGTGTATCCTGACTGGCGGATGCGCACCGTCTCCAGCATCCCTGTGTACCGCAGCTGTCTCAGCACCAGGTTATCATCGAAGCGTAAGGGCAGCTGAGACACAGGAAGATATTTAGGGAGGAGAGGCCGAGGTCACAAAGAGCAGGAAATAAACAGTTAGTACAAATAAACTCCAACTTCAAGTCAATACCAAATGCTTAGCAAACTAAAGTCAATATTGTAGCAGGCTGATGAGAGCAAACTGTACCTTATCAGCGTTGGAACGGATGCATTTGACAAAATAAGGCTCAGACTGACCCAGAGTCTCCATCAGTTTATTGAGAGAAGCCTGCAGGATCAGACACAGAAACAGCTGTGTGACAGACAACACTTGAACTCACTGCTCCATCTGTGAGCAGCACGAAAAGATGAAAGTCCCGCCTCGCATCAGTATAAAAACTGTTATGTTTCTGTACACGGCATTTTTATTTGCACTCTGAGGAAACTCATGAACATGTGCGCGTGATCGTTTAGGGTCGGGAGGAATTTGTTTCTCTCTCCGCCTTCATGGGAGATTAAAGCAATCAGAGCAGCACAGGATGTGGACGGTGAAGTCATCCACACACATGGACTCAGGCTGCCTGACTTCCAGAGGGGCCTCAGCACTCAGAGGTCCCTCCTGCAGCCGGACCAGACCCTTCACTCACAGAGGTCCAGGAAAACAAGAGGTTTTAGTCAAACTTTACAGCCTAAAACTCTGCCAGTGATGAAGACAGAATTACAAAAGAAACAAAGTTTTTTTTGTAATTGTAAATAATTTTTCTTTCTAGCAGTGTCCCAATACTAATACTGGGATCGGTGTCAGGTCCAATACAAGC
Organism: Cynodonichthys magdalenae; assembly: GCA_031762555.1. Classification (NCBI taxonomy): domain Eukaryota; kingdom Metazoa; phylum Chordata; class Actinopteri; order Cyprinodontiformes; family Rivulidae; genus Cynodonichthys; species Cynodonichthys magdalenae. Next base: position 25,458,309 of record JARVJO010000164.1, on the reverse strand, counting down.
ATTTTTACAAGTACTTGAACAAAATCTATTAACAGGTCGGTGTTTCAGCTGAACAACACTGTCTGCCTGTTTGTTTTCACATTGATTTTAAGATTTTAAAGTTTTAAATGGCATGGCACCTAGTCAGCTTAGAATCTTTGTTTTTTACAACCCAAACAGAGCACTGGGACTCTTTAGTGTTAAACTAGAGCAACAAAGAGGATCAGCTTTTTGCGGTGTCCCCTAAAACTCTAGGACAACCTGCCTCTCAGAGATGTAAAGTAACTAAGTACAAATACATTGTTACTGTACTTAAGTAGAAATTTTGGTTATCTGTACTTTACTTGAATAATTATTTTTCGGCCTACTTTTTACTTCTACTTCTTACATTTTCACACAATTATCTGTACTTTCTACTCCTTACATTTTTAAAAAAGACAAGAAGTAGAAAGTCATTATTTAATTTTTGCTTTTTGCATTCCGGCTTGTTATTGTTAAAAATAATACTATCCAGATAAATTGCGCACCAAGTGACACAAATCATGTCACCCTCCGGTGGGACACTAACATTTTAATATGACATTATAGTCATCTCGGCCTTTAAAAAAATGTTTTTTTTTAGAGAGGTCACCTCCCAGTAAATGTTAATATGGAAAATGTAACCCCTCATTTTTACTCAATACTTTTACTTTTAATACTTAAGTACATTTTATTTCAGAAATTTACTTTTAGTACTTAAGTACAAAAACATCAGATACTTTAAGACTTTTACTTAAGTAATATTATTCTTAGAGGAGACTTTAACTTTTACCAAAGTAATTTTATGGTAAGATAATTGTACTTTTACTCAAGTATCACTTTACTTTATACAACACTGCTGCCTCTGGAGATTCTCACCGCAGGGTCTGTTTAGTTTTTTCAAATCCTGCCTAAAAACAAATTTTTTTAACAATTAAACTGGTTTTTAATTCAAGTTGGAGTTTGTTTTTAGCCTATTTAATTATACTTATGGTTTTAGGTTATTTGATCGTTTTATTTTATGTTTTTTCTTCATGTGAAGCACTTTGGTGAACTCTGTTGTTTTTAAATGTGCTATATAAATAAACCAGTATAAACACCTCGATACTCAGGGCCGATACAAATACCAGTACTAGTGTTGATACTCCATTGAATCTGTTACAGTTTACATTTCAAACAAGTAAGTAAAAATGTATTTGTATAGCACATTTCAGCAGAAAGACAATTCAAAGTGCTTTACATCATAAAAACATCAAACAAATGTGCAGCAAAATCATTAAAACATCAATCAAGTACTCAACAAACCATCCAAGCATCAGAATCATCACACAAAATAAAATCGTCGAGCAGATACACATGATAATCATAGGGAGATGTCAGTTTTGTGATAAGATAATTAATTTAGAGCAGGATGTGTTTGTGGACTGCCAATCAAAGGCAGATCTAAACAAGTGGGTTTTCAGTCTTGATTTAAAAGATTCTCAAATGAAATGTTTGTCAGTTCCATTTATGAGAAAGTTGTAAAAAAAAATCGTATTTCTTATTTTCTTTATTGTCAAATGTTTCAGCAGTATATATCCTGCTGTATATTGATTTGATCCAGTCAGAGGGGCTGTAGGTCTATATGGAATGTTCTAAATAAAAAAAATGTGTTTTTAAAGTTGTAATGTTTAGGTTCTAACTCTGGTGAAAACCCAAACTTAAGTACTCGTATTTGGTTTGAGAGGAACTGGTATCAGGGGCACCACTAGAATTCTTTCTCATACAAAAATCAACTTTCAAGAGAAATTTCAAAAGGGTGTGTCAGTAAATGAGAACTGGCTTGACTTGTTTTTTGGTTAAAACAAAATCTTTTTGTAATTACCAGACATGATGTCACACATTGTGACTCTTGGGTGGGTATTAATACACAGCAAAAACCTCACAATCAGTGGGAAAATGGGGGTTTACGTCACTGAACAGTGAAGGCTGCAGACTGAAATACGTCTTTTCCCATGGCAACTTGTATGTGTAAAAAAAAAAAAATAGACGTTTTTTTTATTGTATGTGCAGCTGCAGGGGGATTTCTCAGTCCTGCTTTTGGTGTTATTTTTCCTGTGAGAGTGTTGTAAATCACTGAGCTCTGCAGCGTGTGCCTCGGACCTGAAACTGTGCGCTGATGCTGGGGGGTTTCTTCTTCTTGTGGAGGTGAAGCAGCGACTTGGTGATGCGGTCGTGAAGAGTCAGGTTGTTCAGGTACTTCAGTGACTTGACGTTCAGTAAATGCTATAAAAAAATAAAATAAAAAAAAAAAAAGAGAGTCTCAGTCAGTACAGTGGATTTTAAGGTTTAAATGAAAGGTAAACTTGTATTGAAAAATGAAAGTGTTAGAAACATTTAGGCCAAACTCTTAACAAAAACACGTGTTCTGAATGTCTCAGCTACGACCACATCAAATTTTAGCTCAATATATGTAATACTGACTGAGTTACAGCCATTCTAATGTTTGCTAAGGTCAATTAGCTGTGACGGCCATCTTGAATCGGGTCGACTCAAAAACATAATCAGTTGTGAAGGTACATCCAATAAGAACTTTCTGAAAGTTTCAATAAAATTTGTTTAGAGGTTTATGAGATATTTTGCTAACAGACATATGCACACACGTAAAAACATAATAGCTGTATATTGAAGTAATGCAGTACTGTACCTTTGGGAGAACTGGTTTAGATTTGTAATTTTTGTTCCTCCTGTTTAACAAAAAATATAAATATAAAGCAGTTCAGTTTAAATCAACAGGTGAAACATCAACATCCAGCAGCTTTAATTGATCAAAATAATTCTCCATTAGAGGGTCGTGAGTCTGACAGTGAGGTGGAGCTTTATTCTCCTCTCCCTGTGCTCCTCATGTGTAGAGGTCAGAGGTCAGGTACAGAACAGTGCTGACTGAGCTGGAAGGAATTCTGGGACCACTGGGACCACCCTTCAGCAGTGCAGATGTTGTCTGTCAGATTTCCAGATGTTTTAGGGGGACTCATTTGGTCCACTTTAAACGCACCAGTATCTGTTTCCCCCGTTGGTCTGCACAAAACAACCGGACCAAGACCCACTTTTGAGGTGGTCTCGGTTCGCTTCTTGTGTGAGGACAGACCAGCATCGACTTGAATCAACCACAGGAAACCTGCACCTTTTTGGACTTCATGAGCCACCGTTGCCAAGCATCATGGTAACAATTAGCCCTTCAGTGTTGCTAACGGTACCACTGCGCTACAAACAATGAGACGTGGACAGACCTGGAGCAACGAGGAGACACTGTGTCTCCTCCATATTTGGATTGAAGCTCACATAACTCATCTGCTAGAGAAGAACAATGCCTCATTAAAATGAAAAGACTTTGATTAGACTTCTTTCATTTAGAAGTATATTATCGTGCAACCACTATCGAATGAGCTGCTCTTTAAATTCGGTCCGTCATTTCTGTCCAATGGGAGCAATTATTGTAGGGGTGGGAATTTTTTTAACTACCTCACGATTTGATTCGATTCAAAATCAATTTTTCATTCAAAAATGATAATGTGAGCCCATTTGTCATGTTCCCAAAGTGCTTCGTCTTCATTTTGCAAACCTTGCACACAGTCAAGTTCATGTCAAACTAGGACTCATTTGGTAAAAAATAAAAATTTCCAAATCTTTGCCTTCAAAGATGGGGCCAGTTAAATCTCTTTTCTCCATTTTTGTAGTTTCCTCTTTTTTAGGAGCTTTCTGCACATGCATACGTTCTAGATGTCAGGATGTCCCACGTAGTTACGAAATGGAGGCTGACAGACTTTGGATTTTACTTAAATCAATTTTGGGACATTTTAAATCAATTCTGAATCTTTGTAAATGAGAATCATGATTCTGATGTGAATCAACTTTTTGGTGCACCCCTAAATTGTCACCTTCGTGGCTTTGTTTATAAATTCTAGTACGCCTGCAAAAAAAAAAAAAAAGTACAAATATGGTCCGCACCAAACAACTTTCCTGGTGTGGATACACTCTAGAAATCATTTAGCAACATCACTGACTCCCAGCATTGTGCTGAGTCAGGCTTCCTGTTTAGAGTTTCATCAGTTCATTTTCTGCAATCAAACTACTTCTGCATACTTCGTATTATTTTAGCCATTTATATGTTAAAATGTTCAGCTCTTTGTAGAATAATGTTCCATGACTTTATCATTTTTGAATGATTTAACTTTACAAACATTTTCCACAAATAAATTGAGTTCTATTCCTTCAAAAACACTAAAACAATCTTCTACAGAATACTTGATTTGTCTTCTTTGCTCCTTTTAGCTACAGTCTTGCTGATTTTGGCTTTTGACTATTGTTTTGCTAATTTTAGAATTAGTTGGAAATTTAGTCTATTAGCTACAGTTTGCCAATTCAAGCATTTAGATAGTTTTGTAAATGCAAGTTCTTTGATACAGTTATGCAAACTGAAGTATTTATCAATAATTTTGTACCTTTTAGATCTCATAAAACTGTGTTACTGTATTAGGCATTTGGTTATTTTTCCCCAATTTTACAATTTAGGTACAGTTTTGTGAATTTTGGTTTTTAGATAAAGTTTTGCTGATTGTAAGTTTAAATCAATCGTTTTGCTCATTTTAGCTTTTACCTGTTTCAGGTTTTATTAAAAGGTTTATTTTCACTACATTTTGCTTGTTTTTGATCTTAGCTTACACTCTGCTCCATTTAGCTCGTCTTCTCTTTGATTTCTCGTTAAAATTTCAGCTTCAGCAGGATCTTTTATTACTCAGCATCCATGCTCCATATAAATATTCTAGTTACCAAAACAGGCTGGGAAAAAGCAGCTGTAGTAGAATCATAAGAAGTCGTACACTACGGCTTTGAAGATTTAAATGAGTGAAACTGATTCATTTTAACAAGCAGGTTAAATAAAATAAAAGTAAACACAAAGTATTCAGTCACTGACATCAGGATATCATGGGCTCTCTCCAGGAGTTTGCTGCTGGCGGAGTTGACAAAGATGCCGTCTTCTTCTGTGGTGGAGGCGCCGGATGACAAGCGCCCCTGTCGACCGACGCGCCTGTTCCAGCCAGACGCTGGAGAACTTCTGCTGATGAAACACACACAAGGATCAAACCAAGTGACTGGCTTCAGTTATCGCTCATTTAAATAACATTTGAATTAAAATTATTTTAATAATACTGAAACATATGTTTTTTACAGTGAACTTAAGTCTTTATTCATGATATTCAGCCTTTTAATAAAGGTCTCCCTGTCTACAGATGACCACCGATGTAATAAATAAGAGAAAATAAAAAGCTCGAGTTCATTTAATTAAAAAAATACAAAGTAGATCAAAACAAAAGCTCTAAAACAACATAATTGCAATGCAGTCAAAAACCCCACTCTTTCCCCAAGTGTGAAAGCTGTAATTATCACAAAAGTTAATAATAATAATAATAATAATAAATTTATTTTTCTTTATTGTGTGTTTTACCTATGGATCTACAATGATTTGAATTTAAACTTGCAAAAATAATCACTGGATGTATGTCTACAAATTAATATTTTTATTATCCTGATTCTGACATAGCTTCAGGCAATACAAAAATAGCTACAACTCAAACACAAATTTCCTAATTTTTTGTAGCCAGTTTACTTGATTTAAGCCATTTGTACATCTGTGATCTGATTCCTTCACAGGTTAACACAGATACATTATAAAAACAAATTATAGTCAGAACTGCAACCAGTCAGTCATGTTTAACAGATTAAACAACTCAATAAGCTGCAGAGTCATTATAACTTTAAGTGTATGATTTTATTAGTCTTATTTTATCTTAGGCACAACTGTCTGATCTCTGGAAAACAACAGTAAGCTGTGTTAGAGTGAAGCGTTGTCACTTTGCACAGGTTTCAGCTTAATTTACTGGACTGAATGCATATTTCCAAATGTCAGTGTATTGTGTTATATTTGTTTGTGTAAAAAAGTCTCCAGCACCAACATTTTCCATTTTATTTCTTATAAAAAGAGTTGAACAGAATTTAAGCTCAGGTCTGAAGGGAACCACGACACAAATACAAACACAAGTCGTCTGAACAAGGTTTGAAACAGACAAAACTCTTCTGCAGCACAGATGGCAAAAAACAAAACCTCCAATGTAACCAAATAAAAAGTGAGAAATAAGACTTTCTAAGAAAAAAAAACAGAAAAACAAGCAATGTTGTGAAAGAAGCAGTTTATTAAAATGTTCTGACACAGTGGAAACGTTTATTTTGTTTCCACTATCGTCCTTTGTAGATTTACAAGAATTCCTTCAAGCTACGCACACACAAACACACATAGTGTCTTTCTATCTTCACAGGGACTTTGCATTGACTTCTATTCATTTTTTTATTTATTTCTATAGCCTAACCCTGACCTACACCATGAACCTACCGTAACTCCCAACTTTTTGGGAAAGCATTTGAACTTATGGGGCACGGCCTTTAAGCCACATAAGATGTGGGTCATAGCAAGGTAGTATATTTTGGAAATATGGGCCTTGCAAGGTAGCAAATGGAAGAAACACACACACACACAGTTAACCAGCAGCAGCAACATGCATTTGGTAAATTATACTGCTATTAGAAGGCGTCTGAATAATTTCTAAAGAAACTGAGAAAGGACAGCAGCACGTGGAGACGTTTTTATAAGAGCTGATAGAAATAAAATCCAGTCCAAACTTAAAGCTGCACCAACAGAAGCTTAATTCACACATTTCAAATCTAAAAAGTATCTAAAGCTTAAAGAAACTGCAATAAACTGTTTTCAAGTAACTTCTAGAAATGTTTTCATATACACAGAAAACAACCAAAAACACTGTAGTCATCATGTCAGACCTGTATGTGGGGCTGTAATGCTGCCAAAAATACATAGAATTTATATAGCTTCCATGTTGGGTGCCATACAAGAAGCAAAAGCTGAATCCTTTCTGTAGACTGAACACAAAGAAGAGCTTCTCCTCTATGTTGCATCAAACTAGAGGTGGGTCTAGAATTGTTTTGAAAATGTTGAGCTTTGGTCACCCACATGAAAGCACAAGTGTGGGGGTTTCAAGATGTTCTCACTCTGTAACCCAGTTTGGATGAATACAGTTGAGGGCTCCTAAAATACCATTTACATGGAAATGCTGAACTAATATATAAAAATAACTTATAGATTTAAAAAATGGAGGCAGTGATGTAAACACTGTTCAGACTCTTACTTTAAAGGGGCAATATCATGTAAAATCAACATTTTTCAGTTTTATATCATGTTATAATGTTATCCTCTCATCAAAAACATGTCCAGAGTCTTGCT
>JARVJO010000164.1:25434794-25450411 GCA_031762555.1 Cynodonichthys magdalenae | reverse complement strand
CCCCCAGACCCCCCACCAGTGATTTTATACACTGTTTTCTCCTACATTAAATACCGTAGAGCCCTGATCACAATTGTTGACAAAAATCCTAATATGCAAACTGGATGATGATTTTATTTAGCCTTTAAGATGGCCAATAGCAACTTTTCTTGCTAAGAACACTCTAAAAATGAAATGTTGGATTTACTTAACTCTGTTATGTCAACTGGTTCCACTTAAATGAGTTGAGTAACTTCAAAGCAACACACTCATGTTCTTTGGTTAAAAAACTGGTATATTGCTTTGAATTTACTCAACTCAAGTGGAACCAGTTGACATAACATGGTTAAGTACATCCAACATTTCATTTTTTAGAGTGAAGTTGGCAACTGTGTTCAGGGATTTGAAATCTCACTCCAAGCCCTGTTTATGGGATATAAAGCTAATGTTAGCATTAAGCTAAACAACCACTTTCTGTTGAGTAAATGTATATTTAAATTCAATTTATGCCTCAATACAACAAACCAGAATGCTTAAACTTCATTTGTTACTGCATGTTTTTAGAAAGGAAACTCTGAGTTTCTCTGCTTACGCTGCTGCCCCCGTGACCCGATCCCGGATAAGTGGAAGAAAATGGATGGATGGATGTTTTTAGTAAAATCTCTAAAACGTGGGTTCAGTTTGTACAATATTGAGTAATTTGAGTGTTTTTTATAAACGCCATGAGCAGAAGCATCGTTCAGAACTCTTTATTCTTTATTTTTTTACAACCAGTGGTGGGCACAGTTCCACTAACAGCTAATAGTGAAGATAACTCTCGCTTATTAGATTGGCATTTTTGTTAAATTTGGATCGATTAAGTTCCCCTAAATTTAGTTCTGCTAATGAAAACAAAAACAACTATCCCATCACACATGCAGCACTGCATACCTGCATATTGGTTGTGTGTGCATGTAGCATCTTTAGCATGTTGGTTGTGTGTGAAGAAGCTGCAGGCTGAACAGCTGAGACCCAGTTCATCTGTGCAATTATGTATATCTTACACCATGAGCCAGATGTCCATTACATTAAGAATTACTTCAGAAGAGCCACAAAAATCCAGTAAGCAACAAGTCCAAACTTTTACTTTTATATACTTATTTATACTTTGTATTTGAAGAAATGTTTAAAAGATTATTGGCTAAGCCCAAATCAAACACCAAATCTTAGAGCCAAAATATGCAGTATTTGTAAATTATCTGTGTCTGGCCTCCAATACAGAGGAGAGTTTTCCCCCTGTTGATCATCCATCTCAGTACATGGTGACAATACAATAAGCCTTTTGTACTGACTGTTTATCTCCATAGTCTCACTCAGAGTCCCATAAAGTACTGCACTGTCTGCGGTTCTACTCAGCTGACAAGCACCCTGCAGGGACTGAATATTTATCTCTCCCAGGACGATGCTCTGCGATGCATAGCTCTGACTTTACATCACGGAGGAAGCAGCTGGACAGGGTTTAGTACTCATTGAGAGTGTTACACAGAGTGTGTGGAGTGCGAGGCAGAGGAAGGCCAAAGGTCACACATTACGTAAAGTAGGACTTTTTTCCCCTCTTTACCAACCTCACACCATGCTCCTGAGTAACAAAAGGCAGTTTTACTAAAACCTCACTGCTCTGAAAGTCATAGCTGCTGCTGCTAACCTCAAAGTGCACAACTAACCACAGGAAGTGACGGAGCATGAGGGCATCACTCAGTCCCTGCACTTACTGTAAATTATTACTTTCCGAGATTGTCTAATTGTGACAAGTCATGAGAAGCTTCAGGAAGTGAAAACTTACCGTGGAGATTTCTCATTGATGGTGTTGCTTCCATGAATGTCCGACAAAGGCGTGCGTGGACTCTTTCTGGACATACCTGGTCACCAACAAACAGGTAGACATCAAGTCAAAGAAGACAAAAATACATAATGAACTCACACAAACGTGTACAAGGGAAACAGACGAGACAAGCACTCACACACCATTAAACAAATAACACACCACTGACAGCTACTCCATTCCAGTGTTATTACAGTGAGTGTTTTGTGCCTTTTTATTTAAAATTAAAACCTACTGCAGCTGATTTACAGCTGCATCTCAATACTTTGTATCATCAAAAAGTTAATTTATTTCAGTAATTCAATACATAAACTTTTTTTGATGATTAGGACTTACAGCTGACGAAAAAAAACAAAAAGCAAAACTCAATTGCTCAGACAATTAAATAACTTAAAACCAAAAAAAATTACTTTTACGCACAAAAATGTTGACCTAATGCATCGTGTGTCCGTGTGCTGTACAGTAAACACTCAATACTTAGTCAGGGCTCCTTTGCATGAATTACTGCATAAGTACAACATAGCATGGAAGCCAACAGAACGTGGACCTGCTGAAGGGTCTTCAGCTCATCTGCATTGTTGGATATGGTGTCTCAAAATCCCCTAGATTCTCCCTGAGGTTTAGATCTTGCTTTTGAAGAACTGTGATCCTATTCGCATAGCAAAATTTGTCTGGCCCAGACAATTCAACACACAGACCAAATACTGCAAAGAATGATGGCCCATTGGTGGCCTAGATGTAGTTTGCCAGAGGTGGTCCATGCATGGGCCAGCACCACAAACCAAACCACAACCTGGTCAGTTGTGGCATGCCCTCATATAAACAGTGTCATCATTGCCAGCTTGACACCCGATCTGGCCCATGTCTGTCTGTGTGGGGATGATCAATACATGAAGCACAATAACCAGGTACCTTTGGCAGTATGGGCAGATGTCGAGGCCGGCTGGAAATAAAATCAGTTTCTTTATAAAGCTTGTGATGAACTCACAACGTGTCCTAGCTGTAAACATGCTTCTCCCACAGTGACTGGCACCAGCTCCCCACAACCAGAATAGAAAGAAGTGAGTAAAGAAAATGAATGGATCTTCATAAAGTTTGTCAAAATATGATAAACAGACCCAGCGGACCAACATCAGCAGAGGACATGATGGCTCAAATTAACTTTGCAATGATCCTCAAGTAATTTAGGTTCTGTGCCTCTCTACTCTTTCTCCAGACTCTGGGACTTTTAATCCTTTAAATAAAAGGCAACATTTAATTTAATTTGAAAAGAAGACACGACCAAACAACCATCCAGCAATTTTCTGTTTCTCATTGGCTCAGGTAGAACCATCTTTTGAAATTTTACACCAATTTATGGAGCTTCATGGGGATGCTGGTTTTATTTTCCAGCGGGTCTTGGCCCCTGCGTGCACTGCCTAAAGAACCAACACTTGATTTAACGACCACTGAGTTCACCACTGTGCTTAATGGACCCGCAGACTCACCTGATCTAAAACCCACAGAGAATTTACAGAGTGAGTCAAAAGTCACAGGACACCCTTTTATTTTGATCCAATAAGGCGGCTTTCAAAAGATGGTGGTTATGTTCTGGACATAGGCCCCCTCAATTACTTGCTGGAGTCCTTAGATATGTCATTTTCTCTTCTCTTTCTGATATGACAGTGTCCTGAGACTTTTGACTCACCCTGTATAGTGTTTTGTCAAGAAGATGATGAGAGACACCAGAACCAAACATGCAGACTAGCTGAAGGCCACTATCAGAGCAAACTGGGCTTCCAGAACACCTCAGCAGGTCCACAAACTGATGGTCTCCACACTACGGCCCATTATTGCAGCAATTCAAACAAAAGGAGGCCCTACCAAGTATTGTGTATACTGTACAGGAATAGGCCAACATCCTTGATTTTATTGCCCTTAATAATCTAATTCTTAGGAAACTTAAATTTTGTGTTTTTCATCAGCTGTAAACTATAATCATCAAAATTACCAGAAACCAATGTAATTCTGCTGGAGGTTTCTTCCTGTTAAAAGGGAGTTTTTCCTTTCTACTGTCTCCAATGTGCTGCTCAGGATGGGAGACTGATGAAGTGATTCTATGCAATCTGCTGGCTTCTTCAGGTTGTTTTTTTTCTGTACAGTGCTCTGAGACAACGTATGTTGTGACTTGGCGCTTAATATATAAACTGAATTGAATTAATGAAGCTTTAATCTGAACTGAAACACTGAACTAAATTTACTTTTTGATGATCTTCTAATTTTTTGAAAAGCACCTGTAAAACAGAAACAGGTGAGAGAGGTTTACAGGGAGGGGCTCTTTAGTGCAGAGATATGAATGTAGATGAGTTATATACATAAGTCTCCACTGTAGTCTTTAATAAAAAAAAATATCAAAACCTCATTTTGTTCCACATTCAGTCCACTAAGACAAGTTAAAATCCAATAAAAATGGATTTAGTTCAGGTTGTTTTGTTACATGTGCGGCAAATGGCTCATTAGTCGATTCAGAAAGCAAACAGTTTCATCATTACTTTGTGCAACATTTACTCCTCATCTGGAGCTGCAAGGTAGCAAAAACAAAAAGACACAAGCACTTTTGAGTGGACTGAAATGTCTGATCTTTGTGAGGTGTGTGTGTGTGTCCTGCACCATGTGTAAAAGCTGCCTGTGAGCAGGTTAGTGACATTATTGCAAAAACATCTGTGTCCCAGTTCGATCAAGTCTTCTATCACCATCACCAGTTTAATTTGCATTAGTTGCTGTTTTTAGTCCCAAACCTGCTGCCCGACAGACTAAACTGCATGTGAAAGCAAAGCAGTATGGATAAAAGAGACAAAACCAAACAATAAAATGGATCCCCAGAGTTGTTGCTTCCCTTAACCAACCTCAGAAGACACAGCACTCCAACCATGCAGTTCTTGTTTTGTTTTTAATGCAAGCTTTTTACAGTGACGTGCAAGTGACAGAATGACTGCGCATAAAAAAATAAAAACATGCGAGGGAAGCGAAGAGGGAGACGTAGGGAGCAGAGACCAACGAGCATCTAGTCTACAAAAGAAAAAGCCAAAAATTAAATCACAAATCAAAATTAAACCAAACGTTTAAAGACAGTACTGATGGTTTAACTTGAGTTTGGCTACAGTTCTGAGAGGTTGGTGATGTTGGTCAGTCTCTTCCCTTTAGTTTCCCCAAATCCAACATTAAAGTAGAAGTTTTTATTTTATTTTGTTTTTTATCCATTTTGCAGCCTTACTGTTCTTCTCCTCTTTGCATCTCTGCAGGATCTCTAAGCTTCTCTGATGCACAGGGTGCTGCAGAAAGCTAAAACTATCCACACTTTTCAATACTGCACAGGGAGCAGCGTCATCATGCCCTTGGAGAAGCAAAACAAAAAGGAAAGAGAGGGTAAAGGAAACACAAAAAAAGGGACAGAGAAAAAAGAGAAAGAGATTAGACAGCGAAGAAGTAAAAGAGTTCAGGAAATGCAGTTTTTTCTACTAAAAAGAACCTGTACAAGAGAAGATGATTAACATTCAAAACACAAGGAAGATCAGCTCTGTAGGTCAGTTTTATTGTCCTTTAAAAATGTTTCTGCAAACTGAAGCATGTTTACTTAGGGAAGACGATGGTGGACAAAAAACAACCAAATTATTTTCTAGCTGAATATTAATCATAACAATCCAGGCAAGGCAGATTTAAACGTGTACCCTCGGGCGACACATATTATTAGAGTTAAATTAAAATCATCCTAAAAGATATCTCTAAAGAAAATATTTATTCATCATGTCTACAAAAAAAGAGTAAGAAAGCTTTAAAGGGTGCAGAGCTGATTCACACGCTGGCACAAAAAAAAAGACTGCCTGATGCTGAAATCTTTGGCAAAACAATCTAAAAGAAAAGAGTGCATCAAAGAAAAACAAGACTAACGGAGAAGGAACTAGAGCTACTCTAAACACATGGAACTACACACAAAAGCACAAATGATGATTGTAGTATAGAAATATGGTGACAAAGACCCTCAACCCATAACTTTATGACATTAAAGCATTAAATACAGCACATATCAGGAAAAACTTTGGGTTCTTGTTTTTGAGTGTGAGATATTTGAAGCAACAAACCCAATTAATCTGCAGAGAATTAATAAAATCACATATTAATGACAGATAACTGTTACCCTTCATCTGCCTGTCAGGAAAGCTAGAATTATTTTTTCTATCTAGATACATATATTCAGTCACAATACAACATAACCCCCCAAAAAACATCTGTTTTATTATTTTGAAAATGTGACCTACTTTTATTTATGACTAAAAAACACTTTAAAGGATTTCTGACTACCATCACAAGTTGGCCGTAATATGTTATTTCTCTATTCCACTAAAAAAACGTGACGTGTGAAAACTCGTAATTACCTAAAATGTTGTATATATTTATGACATTGTCCACTTAAGCACGTCAGTTTTTCTGTTTTTACTGATGCAATGCATTTTGGGGATGATGATGATTATGATGGCTCACAGTTCTGACACAGAGTGGAGGCTAAAAAGCTATCATGTGTGATAATAAAGTTACATTTTGTTTTATTTTCATGTTCTGCACAATATATGGGTTGAAACGATCAAATATGATTGGGATGTTTAGTATATTAGCTCTAGAGCTGACACCATACAGCTCGTGAGCGAACCTGTGTCTCAATTCTTGGGTTGCAGTCTACGTAGACCGCAGCCGTTGATCACAGTCTACGTGGGCCGTAGGCTGCTCGTGTCGGCTGCATAAACGACTGTGAAATGAGACAGACTAGTCTATGGAAGATGTATGTTTGCATGACCACGCGCTGCCTCGTTACCATGGTGATATGTTTTATATCATACCACTTCAGTTGTTTTTTTTCAAGGTATAACTTTACTAAATAAAATTTTAATAGAAAAATGTTACATGTAAATAAATAACATTATTAATTTGGGTTTAGCTTCAGTATCAGTAGTTGTAACTGCATTTTATTTAACATCTCATTGTAACAAAAGTTTCGTCAGCTAAGTTACTTAACTTACATTCTTTGGTCAGTGATAAATGTCCAAACTCTGCCATAAAAAAATAATAAAAACTCTGCTGTAAATATAAAAAACTGTCTGTCACATGAATGCACCTATGAATTGGGACAGCTTACAATGTGGGGCAGTGACGTAAGCAGCTCACAAATGTGTCCTACATTGGCTACAACCCATGAATTGAGTCAATGTAGACTAAGCAACAAAACTCTGTCAATAAAGACTAATGTTTCATATTAAAAGGAGCTGAAAATCAGACATTATCCAAAAGTAATGTTCAAGTTAGACCGGAGGTCACACCGGAACAGCCAGTATACATCATGTGCAGTGACATCCGTGTGACTATATAATTTACTTTATTAAAACTAAACAGCTTACAGTATTTTTACAGTCTCAGTTTTATAGTTGAATAAATGTTTTTTAAATAACATTCAATGTCCCCTTTACTACAAATTAAAACTAACTTGCCTTCATACAAAACAAAGCTTCTTGGTATTTCTTAATGTACAGTGATAATGTTGTCAGAGTTTGTATTTGTTTTCTCACCAGTCTTCTTGTGCGTGTGTCTCTTCCCAGCCTCTCTAAAAGCCACCAGGGCCCTGAAGTAGGCTCGGAGTACCGCCCAGCGGAAAGTGGCTGACGGGTCGATGCCAATCAGCCCGCAAATGAAGGCGTTCTTGCTGCTTTTCAGTAGAGCTACGATGTCTGGACGCATGTGATCCGTGTTCTTTTCCCTAAAATCCTGTGTGCACAAACACAAGCTACAACTAGTAACACATCAACATGAAAACTAGCTGTTGGTTGTCTTAAACTGAGGCGACTTGTTTTACTCAACTGTTTTCAGTCTTAATTTACTATAATTAATCCACATACCAACTGGGCTGTATTTGACCAAAGCACTTTTTAAAACAATCTTGTCTAATGTCAATTAAAAGAGACAGAAAACAATGAGGCTTTAACTGAGAGATCATGCACTCTTCGTTTATAAATTTAAAAATGTATTTATTGACTGAAGGATTGACCAACATTTCATTAAAAACAAGCCAAATTTCAATAGGAGACACTTTCATTTGCCAGAGCTAACAAGATTTGTTTTCAAAGCTTTTGTTTTCTAAGTACAATAAAAAATACTAATAATAAAGATATTTCTGGAGCAGATTGTTTATTAATAAAAAGGGATTAAAATTCCAACATAATTCCTGTGAGACCTTAAATCCCCATTTCCGCATCACAAAAAAGATCAGAAAAAATGTGCCTCTATGTTCTGTTGTGTGTGAATCTAGAGCTTTACAAACCGATTTACTGTCTGACCATCAAATATCAACATGCAGGGTCAAGATGTGGTTTTGTTGCTTGTTTGATAAATTTCATGAGACTTTATGTTTTTGTATTCAAAATTGCTATGTAATTCCTGATACACTCTTTTTTTTATCTGACACTTTAGCAGATGAGACCCTTGGGGGCCCCATAGACTCTCAGGGTCTAAAGTTGTAACCCACTGGGCTGTGAATGTTGGTGACTCAAAATTAACCCAGTATTTTAAGTGTTTGAGATCAGGATGCCACACTTTCACAACCTATGTTCTAAACCCTACTAAAGTGTGCTCATTATTTGTTACCCACATTTTATCCACCTCCCCTGTGTTTGTCATTGAATCTCCTGGAATTCACTTCTGAAATGAACACAGGTAGACTTAGACACTTTTTTCTAAAATAAAAAAGATCATCATTGGGGTTTTTAATCAGTTTAGGTGGTTTGGGTATCTTGTAAGGATGCCCTCTGGATGTCTCCTTATGGAGGTGTTCAGGCTGTGTCCAACTGGGAGGAGACCCTGGGGAAGACCCAGGACAGACTGGGACGCTATAGGCTCTTTCAGAAAACAGTAACGCTAAATGGCCAAACAACTCATTCAGTGCTGAAGTTCCCTCTGGCAGTTCAGAAGTCACAGACGAAGATGCTATCTTACAGCATAAGATTAATCAGTATGGAATCAAAAGAAGAGTGGAAAAAAAAACTCAGCTGCTCTGATGTGTTGCTGTCACTCAATTTGTTGAGAGCAGCAGGAGTCGCAGAATGACTCCTGCCTCTTATTATGACACAGACCAAATACGTCTTTTTAGGTTATAAGCTTAAAAAAAATCTCAGTCTTACCAAGGTTATATACATGCTGCTGCATACTTTTAGTTAGTCTTTGTGCCGATGAAGTTTGTATGTATTTCCTCCTCCTGAAAGCTTAAATCTGAAACGAGTCCTGCTGGATGGACTAAGGTGGTCAGAACACGTATCAGTAACGGTATGGGTTCTCTTCTGAAAGAACCTTCAGTCTTTTGGCTGGGCAGGAAACCCCTTGGAGTTGTCCTAAAAAGCTAAAAATAGGTGGCTGTAGACAGAGAGGTCTGGACCTCCCTGCTTAAACTGCTGCCTCTGTGAACTGATTCCAGACAAGTGGAAGATTGACTAAGATGGATGGAATTTAGATGGAACATAATTTTTTGTCAAGTGTCAAAATAGAGCTCTAGTGCTCTTGAGACATTCGTAACGACTTTATGGCTCTTACATGTTGCACAAATTTTTTAAACATGTTCAAAATTATAGGAGGGAAACCGTGAGCCTCGCAGTTTCAGTGAGAAAATTAAGAAACCCCTGCAAACATTTTGAGACACTTTAGAGACTCCCTCAATAAAACTGTTTATTAACTAGTGGCAGCCCAGTCAGAAACATCATTACATCATTTAACATAAACAATGTCATTTTGTTAGCGTTTTTATAGTTTTGAGTAACATGAATATCCCTTCACCTCCTGAAGCTGAGGTTGTTGAGCAGTTTGGTCTCTAAGGTTCCTATAAACATCACACTGACCTTGACGCCGTACTTGACTTTGCCAGCATAGTGTCGGATGATGAAGGCGGGCTCCATGACGGCAGGAAACTCGATGTAGGCGTTTCCTTCATGCTGCCGCTTGAATTTATCCAACAATGTCTGATTGGTGGCTTGAGGGAAACTGGAAGACAGAAGAGAGAAGAGCTGCTTTAAAGAACGATAGTGTCTTTTTAATGAACAGAAAAGAACAAACCAAAGAGAATAAACCACTAAACTGATGTGCTTGTTTAAAATAATTAAATGTTGCAGTAACTGTACAATTTAGTGTATGTAGAAAATATTCAGATTTAAAAGGACCAAAGCTCATTTAGGTAGCTTAGCTTTTGATAATTTATGTTTTCTGTTGATTTTAGGAGGTTTAATGCAGATATTTAACTTTTTAAACATAAAGGGAACAAAAATAAAAAAAATTAAAAATAAAAAAAGAGACCCACGATATCTCTTCTTGTATCTGGACCATTAAAGAAACAACCAGTGAGTCTATAAAAAAAATAAAAACTTCAAAAGTTCACAGGAAGAAGAAGACAGCAGGGTTTCTGGAACAGAGTGAAACCTGAGCTACAAAAAACAGAACAACTCAAGAGTCCAAAATTTGATTCAGAGTCCAAAAGGCAAAGAGGGGGAATTAAAGAACAAAATATAATCTGAAGCTGTTGATTCTCAAACTTAAATGGTTCAGATCTACTTTTTAACAAGTTCTAGTCAATAAAAATAATAAAACTGGACACAAAAACTGTTTGATGATTGTTAAAATGTGAAAAAAAGCACAAAAAACAAATCAGTCACATTAGTGCAGATTTGAAGTTGAGCTTCAGGTTTCCTCATTTCAGACGGTCCATCTCTAACAGTCTTTTCATGCAGGACAGTCAGGGATTTCAGGGTGTATTCACACTAGGAAAGTCCTTTGGCCCACTTGTTTGGTCAGAACCAAGTAGCAGACTTTATTATTTTCTTTTGTTGCAGTTTGCATTCACATTGTGCTTTTAAGCAAGCGGACTATAATATACAAACAAAGCCATGCAGGTGATGGTCATTGCTCCCATTGGATAGAAATGAGGAGGGCAGGACTGAGCACAGACCTATAAATAAAGATGGTGCTGTTAATACAACTGACTATTAAAAATATCAAGAGAAGCTCATTCAGAGGCAGTTTCCTGATGATATAGTTATCTTTAGTGCTGGGCATAGATTAACATTTTTAATCCTGGTTAATCTCAAGATATTTTTGTGATTAATCGCAATTAATCTCTATTTTTTTTTTAGAAACGATGACTCTACTATGGCTGAATGTGTACGTTTGTATGTTGTAATACATTGTGTGACACACTATGTACATTTTTTTCTTTTGCTTTTAATTTTAACTACATATTGCCTATTGTATTTTTTCCTGACAACAGGGGCCTTATCTATCTTTCATTCCTCATAATACCAAGGGCCCAGATGCTCCGCGCTCCCTGACCCACAACGGCTCATTTTTTTAAGGGCAGTGTTAGCGTTAGCAACACTGAAGGGCTAATGTTGCTTAGCAACGGTGGCTTATGGACTGTGTCCAAAACGAGAGATCGAGTCCTCCGAAGGCCAAATTCGTCGACCTCTTACATCACAGTGCCGCGACGGAGGCTGTCCAAAACCGAAGACTCCTCCGATGCGGCCGACAAATGCGTCCTTCCTTTGCTCAGAATTGAAGGACTGGTCCGATGGATCCTTCTCGGCCCACCATATCCCATAATGCATTGCGGGGTTTTTTTAAGCTAGTAATGGCTAATGAAGCTAGTGAAAGGAATACGTTTTAAATAAAAATCTGGCGGTATAAAAATTACAATTTTCAAGCGGTTGTGTTGTTAATACTTTTATCATTTGTATAGACATGTTTTTAAATATTATTGTCAGAAAAAAACTATCTTTTTTAGAGAAATAAACATGCACCTGCAGCAGGTCCATAGTTCTTCAAATATTGTTTTTAAGTTTATTTTATTGTTTTGTGATTTTAATAACACTAAATTATTGATAATTTTCTAATTTGGATCTAATTTTGCATCTGTTTAGCGTCATCACGGTTGCTAGGCGACCAGACGTACGCCAGGTAAGGGCCGAAGGCTAGACCGTGCAAATTCACAGTGACTTTCTTCCGGTATTCCCTGTCTACCAAGGACCCAGCCCACCTCGACCGGGTAGACCGGGTCCTTCGGAGGACCCAGCCTCTGGTTTTGGACACAGCCATGGTCTCTTTAGAGTGTCCTGGGTCTTCCTCTGAGTCTCCTCCCAGTTAGACATGTGCAGGGGTCCTCCTCACCAGATGAACCATCTGAACTGGTTCCTCTGGATGTGGAGCCTGTCCTGGAGAACTGAACCTCTAACCCAGAACAACTTATCTAGTAAATAAAACATCGTGTGGAATGTGCAGTAATTTACCTGGTGTTTGTAAAACTACAGTGAGACAAAACCTCCGTATTTAAAGTCTACGTTCCGAGGAAAGTGTTGCTCATGTTTTTCTGTGAGAATCAAAGACCCTTGTCTCTGCAGCCGGCCCACGCTGCTCTCTGGACCCGCCGGTCCGGACTGTGGGCTTGTTTCTGTGGAACCGGACTGGCAGCCGGCCAAGGTTCAGCAGAGATGCTTTAATTGTTGCGGAGCCGGAATCAAAAGGCCAGTGGAACAAACGAGTGAAAAGGCTTTTTGTTTGGGTGACAAAGATCACAGCTTGTGGGAGAAGATCTTGTTTTTTTCAGCTGTTTTTGGTGGATTTATTAGCAGCTGTGTGCAGAAACCAGCCGAAGGAAGGACCGCTCAGCTGATTGGAACAGGTTAACTTTGATTTACTTGTTTTTCAGGCGGCTGGACGGGTCAGGTTAACGGGGACTCTGAAGGACTGACTGATGGAGGCAGCAGCTCCGAACATCTAGATCATGACAACAACGTTCAGCTCCAGCCTCAGGTGGGTTTCTCTCCCCAGTTCTGCTGAGTCATGGTTCACATGGCTTTCCTCTTCCTTCTCTATGTTTTTTACATCAAATGGAAAAACTCTGGGTTTCAATGTTTCTCATGTCTATACTTTTAAAAGGATTTAACTTTATTATTTATCAAATTTAATCTCAGTTAAACAAATTAAGATTTTTCATTTTGTTTCTAAATCTGCTTCTGTTCTGACTTTATTTTTGTCTTCTGCTACTTTTAGTTTTCAGCTACTGTTCATGCTAACTCTAAATTTTATTAAATATTAAACTTTTAGCTACTTGCATGTTTTTTGTTTTTAGCTACTGTTATTTACGTTTTTAAAAGCAGTTTTGCTATTTTTATATTCAAGTCACAGTTTGTCTAATTTAAGCTACTATAAATATTTTTTTAATTTACACTTTTGGTTACTGTTTTGTTCATTTTAGCTTTTGGTTATTAGTTTGCTAATTTTATATTTTAGCTACACACGTGTATTTTAGCTTTGAGCTACTGTTAGGCTAATTTTAGCTATTAGCAAATAATTTGCTCATTATATTTTGTCAAGGGTTTTGCTAATTTTAGTAATGGTTTTGCTAATACAAGGTTTCAGCTATAGATTTGCTGATTTTAGTTTTTAGCTTCTTTCTTATTGATTTTTGCTTCTGTTCTGTTTGTTTTAGCTTCAACATATTTTTGCTGAGTCATCCTGATCTCAGAATTTAGTTTTTATTTAAACTTTTATTTAAAAAGTAGTTTTATTTATGTTGTTGTTTTCAGGCTAATTTTTCTCGCTGTAAAAAAGAAGCCGAAGTTCCGTCCTTCGTTGAGACTCATATCTGTGTAAAATCCGGTCCTGGTCCTGGTTCTGGTTCTGGTTACCCGTGCACCAGTTCTGTGAACCCGACCATCGTCCTGCTGCAGCACAACAGAGGTGAGGATCGGTTCGGGCTGTTTTCATGGTTCTGTTCAACCCGTTTCACTTCCTGTTTGTGTTTGTTTTTCTCATAACAGAACAGCAAAACAGTCTCTCTTACTCTGACATTGGATTTTCACAATAAAACCACTTTTTTATCTGATTATTTGGTTTTATATTACAAGGTTAAAAGTAAAATGCAATTATTTTTTTTGAAGGTAATAAACAGTCAGTATCTTACCTGTTGTAGAATCTAAAGTGGAGTTGATTCTGACTGGACATAAAGAATAAGTTACAGGTTAAATGCATGCTGGGAAACCGTGTTTCCTGTTTTGTTTTTTCAGTTTGCCTTTATGTCGTCTGTTTGTCTGATTCTGTAAACTTTTTATTATTATTCCTGATAAAAATTAGTTTTGTTCCTTCCAGACTCGGTCCAAAACAGAGACAGAAGCCCTGACTCGGGTCGGTCCCTCATCAGTCCGGTCCCTGAAATGGACGGGAAGAGACAAAGGCTGCACTCCCCCGTCCTCGGTCCTCTCAACAAACCCATTGTCCCGGTCCGGGTGAGCGACCAGATTAACTGTCCTGATGAAGACAAAAAGGACGGTTTGTTTACAGGAAAGAGCTGCGGCTCACTGGATAAATGTTTTATTTGTCTGGTTTGATTGGCAGCAGCAGGTTTATAACAGGAGCTGCTGTGGCCTCATCAGGAACATTAATCGTATTTTTGGTACCAGAACCCGTTGTTTAACGCCGGACAGTCTTCCTGATGCAACCTGGGCTTGAACCCGCAGCCTCAGGGTGACAGAACCACGGCTCTGACCACTAAGATGCTACGTTCAGGGTGGAGCAGATCGTTTTTACATTTACTGATGCGTACTACCTCTCCTCAACGCTGCACTGCTGAAATCTGACTTCCTGTTCCAGACAGGAAGCTGAAATCTGACTTCCTGTTCCAGACAGGAAGCTGAGGCTGATGGTCCCACCAAATTACAAAAGTTGTCTTGCATGTTTTTGTGTTCGGGGCTCGTAAACCTGTATCTGGTTCGTTGCCCACATTAGAGCTGCATGATATCTTGTTTGAGCAGCGGTGGGCAAAGTCCTGCTATATCGCTAATATCGGAACTAACTTCTCATTTAGTGGATTAGCTTTTTCGCTAACTTTGGAAACCAGTTAGCTTTTGCTAAATTAGGTTCCACTAATATTAAGTCCACTAAAACACTGAGACAGTATTGTTCAGTCCTGGCCAACTTCAGCTTGGCCCTGCTTTGTTCCCATCGTGGTGTTTCCACACATTTATGAGGTAGTTTATTGTAAAACACACCAGAAATGAAAATAATCACATCTTGACCAGTTTGAGCCGCAGACCTGACGAACCATTTATATTTAATATTTTGTGTATTTTAAATAAAAATGTCTGCTTATCTGTTGAAATTCTATTTTTATTTATTCTTGATTCTTGATTTCAGAACACTGAAAAGTCCAAAGACTGGTATAAAACCATGTTCAAACAGATCCATAAAATCCCCGGTGAGTGACTCTGTTTACGTTTTCTTCTTCTCGGATCAGTTTGTGACGTGTCTCTTGTGTTTTTGTCCCGCTGTCCTCTTGTCTCTCCATCGCTGTGTTCAGAACCTATTGAGGAAAACCCGTACCGTCCCACCTACATTTTCCCTGAGAACTATGATATTCACTTGAGATCCAAAGGTACCGCCGAGTCCAAACGTCTGACTGGCTTCACTAATCTGCAGCAAACCTTTCACTGCTTCGTAGAACCCGACCAGAACCAGCTTCTCTGATGTTTGTCCAGAATAGAACCGAGAAAATATGAGGAGTTTAGTTCAGTTAAAGTGAAGTAAATGTCTTACCTGCTCCAGATAGATCTCTGAACAACCTCAAGTTCAAGAAAGAGTTTAACACGAGCATCAGGTCTCTTCAGGTCCATCAGGTCTCTTCAGGTCCACCTCCATGGTCTTGGTCCATCAGGTCTCTTCAGGTCCA
>JARVJO010000164.1:25379446-25398088 GCA_031762555.1 Cynodonichthys magdalenae | reverse complement strand
CCCCCCCCCCCCCACCGGGCTCGTTTGGATTTAAAGAGACAGTCTCAAACTAAGTTGATCTGAGACTCACCTCAGAAAAGGAGTGAAAAAGGGGCTTGTAGAGTTACAATAAGGAGGATTTCAGAAGCTTTGCAGTTCCACTTTATATAGACCCCAACTAAATTATTTAAATTTGAAAAATAAGTATTTAAAAGCATATGAAGCTCCACATTCCCACAGCTACATATGTCTCATTTAAGTCAAGGGCAATTTACACTCATACACTCTTCTTATGCTCTAAAACCAAGTTATTAAAAGAAGATTTTTTTTAAGTCAAAAATTAAAACAGTCAAAAGTCTATTCATTGATCCAGAGTCTATGGTCGAATTTGGCCACTTATTATAAAAGTAGTTTCATAGAGTTCAAAATTTGTTGGTCAGAGTTTTATATTTTAACATACAGAGGTGTTGTCAACTGATCTTGCTACCACAGAGATGGCTAACTACAGAGTTAGCGGTCTCTTAGCTCAGCACATTTTTTATTGGTTACATTTGTTGACACAGAAAAGCAAGATAGTAACTGATGTACATTATGCTGCACAGCTTTCAGACAAGCAGCAAAGTACAACAGGAGAGTTAATAGGATTAAAGAGAAGTTCATTTATTACTTCTGAGCCGTCAGTCGCTGTCACAGAAAATTCTGACATACAGTCGGAAATCTTTCAGCCAAGGTAGTTTTATTTACAATCAATACAAACTATGCTTTTTGAGCAATCAACATTAGAACAGATATTTTTTTAAAAACTTGGTTAAAATTTTAATTTGCCTCATCCTTCGCCACATAACTGCAGTTACAAGCCTACTACTGTCACCTTCACCACCCTGAATATGATTGAGAAGATATATAAAATAAAAATTGTTTAGTGTCGCTGTCACAAACCCATAAACACAGGTATAATGTAACCCTTGGTCTAAATCCTTAATGCACAATGAGTAAACAAAGTTTCTTTGCAGGAAATATCCTTTTTTTTTTTTTTTTTTTAAATCAAACACAGCATCTTTCTAATGTCAGCAACAGGTCCCACAAACAAACTGCTTCTTTTTGTCAAAGTGTAGAGGCGACTCATCTTTCCCCCTTCAACCAGTATCCACATCCTACAATCAATTCAATTCAGTTTTTATTTACATAGAGCCAAGTCACAACAAACGTCTCAGGGCACTGTACACAAAATACAATAAATCTAAAGAAGCCAGCAGATTGTGTTGAATCTTCACTTCGTCACAGTCTCCCATCCTGAGCAGCATATCAGCAAGTCAGAGCTCCAACTTTAGGAACAATTACTAAAATTTACAGAAGACAAGTCTTCAATGCACTCCAAGACAGAGCACCTTCACAGATGAAGATGTGAATGTGATAAATATAATTCCTGGGCTTTACAGGAGCACACAAAAGAAAAGCATCAACAGTGGCAAAGAGGACCTTTACATGGTTGTGGATCATGAAGGACTGGCAGAGGGTTAGTCCCACAACAAAATTTTTCTGGCCCAGTTCTGGCCCACACAAGACACTAACACTTGGCCTAGATACCACAAAGTATAACGGTCTTTTGGTAGCCCAGATGTGGTTTGCCAGAGGTGGTCCATGCTTGGGCCTGCACCTCATAAATCAAACCACAGCTGAGCCAATTGTGGCAAACCATCTTAAAAACTGGGCCAAACTATTTTTGTGATGAGAGTGGTATCATAAAATAATAAAATCTGTACGGGCAGCATGATGATGTTGAACTAGTTTCTTTATTATAAGAAGAAAATTTGTATTAAATGAGGCGATATGATAAAAGGTAATACATTTTCCACCATTCTTAATTTCTTTCAATTGAAGGATTGAACTTTGGAATTAATTTAATTACATGGACTTTATTAATGAGATAGACTCTATTTGCAGTTTATTTTTAGAGGTCATGTTTTAGCAAGTCGTCAAACCACTCGGGGGGCTACAACTAGATTTTACCACTTCCTGGTTCAGAGATCAAGTGAGCTGCACACAGAACTGCTTGGTCTGTCTTCAAGAGTCAAACAGCCGTGTCATAAAGCAGCGTTCTTCTGAATGACTGCATATCAACTTGAAAATGTGTCACCAGATATTCTGCATTTCTGTTTCAACAGTAGCTACAGATAAAACTACTACAAATTATTCTGTGTGACTCAAAATAAGTCTTACTCATTTGACCTTTGCACATTTACATTCTTCTCAGGGCTTCTTACAAACAGACTCATCCACCAGGCAGGAAGAGAACAATATGGGGAAAGAGAAAGCGACTTGATCCAACATATTTTGTGGGTATTTCACAGTATGTGTGTGAGTGTGTGTGTGGGCCGATAACATTCTCCTGGGGCCAATTCGTCTCAACACCCCCGTAATCTTACAATATAGGCCAAGCTGGCCTCAGAGTGGACTGTGGTCACTATGGCTGGTTAGTCACAGGGGGAAGAAGTGCAGTCATGAGTCCCGGCTGAGTGAAAGAAAAGCCAGCTGTGGGTTCTGGGAGTTGACTGCTGCTGTCAAAACACTTCTTAAAAAATGTGTTTGAGATGTGAAGGTTTAGCTGGAAAACAAAACATTTGAAATATTCATTTTTTTTGATAAATGCAAGAAATGTAAATCAACAAATGTATGCAAACTTTTTTCTACAATGAGATCTAAATAAAATGGAGCCTGGTCTTCCTGAAAATGATAACTTTACCATTTAAGGGCAGAGTGAAATTAATATACATAAAATTTTAGTACTCCTAATTAATTCTAGTTTTGAAGTCTTTTGCTATTTAGGTTGTTGTGTTGCCTTTAGATAAAATTCAGACTGTATTTTACTTTGACTGCAAATTAATGTTTTTGAACTGTGGGAAGAAACCAGTACACCCAGAGAAAGCCTCTAGCTCAGGAGTGCCCAAACATTTTCTCTGAAAGGGTCAAAATTAAAATCAATCTGAGGGCCGCGGGCCAAAAAACAATAATGTAATAAATGAAATGCAAACACTTCTTAAGTTAAGTTGTTTTATTTTTATGATTAAGCTAGCAGCCAGTATAATGGCCCACATTTTTGATGTTTTTTTCAGCTCATGGACGTGGAGAAAATTTGACAGATGCTCGGGCAGCAAAGGCTCATGGGACTTTTCATAAATTTAAATTTGAGTATTTGTGGTCTTACAAGGTGTGCAAATCTAGATGTGTGCTTAAATCTAATCTTAATGTCTCTTGTAGTTACTAGTATTTTATGTTGAATCTTAACATAATTCAAAGATAAAATGAGTACCATAAGTTGGGTCTATCTGCACCACATCTTACCGGTCAAGTTTCAAACATGCAGCTGTGTCTTAGTAAGGCAAAATTCCTAACTATGCAGTCTGTATTTTCAAAAATAAACAATATAAATCCATACAAATGCAAACCTATAACTACATGTTTTTGGAAATGATCACATCAGTGAAGCGGTAAGCTCTTTAACAATAGGTTTATATATTAAAGCATTTTATTTGGGGTTATGCAAAATTGTATTGTGTGCAATTGATCCGAAAAATTGTGGCCGATTAATATTTGCCACTTTGTGAATACTACCATTAGTGCTGCATGATGATGGTGAATACTAGTGGAATCGAACCACTAACTCTCTCATTGGAGGATGACTGTTGCCAATATTGCCCAGCCCTAATTTTAATACTTCAAAAATTAAGAAACTCTAATGAGTATTAAAAATGTTTTGTTCATGTCTGCATCTATTCAGAGTAAATCATCCATGACAAAAAAATACTATTTAACATTTTAAATGTATGTTGTATGTTGTATGTTTAAATGTATGTTGTATCCATTATAGTTGCATCAGGAAAGGCAACCAGCGTAAAACAATCACCAAATCTTCATGTCAGTTCGCTCGCTGTGGCAACCCCTGAAGAAGGGAGCGGCACAGTCCCAACATGGCTCCACGTAATATCCCATGTCACAACTGCTGTGCCTGAAACACAGCTGAGTTAATGAAAAGTTCTGCCAAACTGCCATCACAGACATCACATAGCGGACACCTTAACATATGTTTGTTTAAAGGCCAACAGAATTACAGTCACATCAGTTTGTACAAGTTGTTAGCATCGCAGCTGGTTGTCATTATCAAGTTTGACCAATTACAGAGCATACAAATAGGGGAAAAAATAGTGGATTAAAACTCCTGGAATCAACTGAATCACAATTGTCAACAATTTAACAAGTTTCACTTGATATCTGATGCTTTCCAGCTTGGAAAAACAGATTAACAGTAATAGATTGGAAGCTACAGCCAACAATGAGTTAGTCTGGTTTCAAACACAAACCCAGAGTCAAGCATTATACAAAAACTGTTTACAAACGTTGGTCTCAATCTTTCTTCTCCAACTCTCAACTAAAAAGCTTAATGATATCTGAAAGTGTTCTTTTCAGAGTAAAAACAAGCAGAAAACTGCAGCCTTGCTTGAACAAAGTATTGGGCTGAGTCAAAAAGTCCTTGTCTTAGTAAGACGGAAGTCAACATTAGACACGGTGACTGAGCTGAAAGCCAGATCCAATAGAAAAATAATCGTGGATCTGAGAAGCTCCTCAGCCATCAGAGGCATCTTTGCATCTTTCATTTAACATAAACCTCTCAGCTGCATTCCTGAGTTACAAACCCCCCTCAAAGAGCGAAACAAATCACAAACTGTACTCGACTTAAAAGAGAATAATTAATTCCCTTCGCTGTCCCATAAATTGTAGACTTGTGTATGGATTTTGAACGCAAATATTCTTATCCTCAGGCAACATAAACAACTGTCCCAACATTTTATTGCTGTAAAAGTAAGACTGTTCAGCAGGAAATTGTGCAAACGGAGCAACAACAATAAATCCAACACTGCAGGGTGTGTATATGTGAATTTATTTATAGATAATCATCAGGAAGGTATGGAAAGCCATGGGCCAACATAAACGTACTTAGCTTGAAGAGAAGATAACTTGAGTAATTACTGTGATAGACAATGCCATGTTGAACAGCAGAGGTCTGAAAACACGGAGACAAATCTTGCTTCTTGTTTGTATTAGATGATGACTTTAACAAAGAATTTATAAACCCAGAGGCAGAAAACCATTTTAGTCACACAGCTAAAGCTCAAAAATAACTAAAACCCAAGGATTGGTCTGAAATCCTTGATTTAGAAATGGTCAAAAAGTAAAAAAAAAAATGCTTTTTGAATGTGAGATCAGAAAAAGTACCAGGCTTGTCTTAATTTACTTTTTAAAGTAAATTTAGTAGGCCGCTTATGACTGTCAAAAGGTGGTAGTTTACATGTTTTGCTTTATTAAGTGTAGAGGTCAGTAAAACAGTAAAATAAAATTTGAAGGAGACCCAAACAAAGACTGCTGATAGGGCCACACTGTGAATTTAAGAGTCTAAAAGTCTTGATAGTAACCCGTGTCACACTGTACAAGACTCATAGGTGTCCAACTGTTTTCAGCAGGTCAATCGATCATGAGACTTGGGCTACGTTCACACTGCACGTCTTAACGCTCAATTTGGATTTTTGGCATGAACATTCACATTGTAATTTAAATGTGACTTCCATCTGACTCCAGTGTGAACTCTCCATGTGACGTCACATTCAACTCACTGTTTATAGAATTAGCTAAGCTAGGATGCTACTTGTTAGCATGTCGAGTCTGAAGTTGTTGTTCAATCAGAGCCAGTTAAATAATTATATGACATGCTTGTTTAGTTCAGTGTTTATATCTGAATCTGCCTCAGGCGCAGAATTTTATTTTTGAAACAAAGTCTCGTGCTGAAAGTAAAGTATCAACTGAGTAACTTTAGCATTCATGCAGTCCAACAATGTTTATGTTTCTGCAAATTCTCAGTCAAAACTTAAACTTATATGGTGACAGAAGTGGCAGAACTAAAAGAGCCAGAGAGCTTCTGGTTCAGCACAGACTTCACTGGGACATGAGCTGGTAAACAATAGTGCACTGTCTTCTGGTGGCAACAAGATGAGGTAGATGAGAGGCACAGAGAGGGAGGAAAAAATGAAGAGGGAGACGAAGTGGAAAAAGAGAAAAAAAGATCTAGTTGAATTTTCCAGCCTATTTATGATCTAGTTTAGAAATTTTCTCACTGTGAGCTCCGACCTTGTGGTAGATATAGTAAAAAACAGAATAATTATTTAAGACAGAAAGAACAACTGGACAACCCAAAGGCCTGAACTGGAGGCAACAATGGTTCATCCTGAAAGTAAACTTTTACAGTTATTCTTCTCTTCTGTATAACAACCTATTGACACGATCTGATGGTCATTCCTTCCATTCCCCCCTCAGACTTCAGCTCGGAGCTGTGAGTCACTCACATACTGAGGAACAAAACCTGATTGTTGAGTCTGACACACCCCTCCGCCCACTACCATGATCCACCATGAAGCAAAGGAACTGGAGTGAAAGAAAACTGAAAAAATTATAAAGTTTAATATCAAGTTTATTATTATAAATTCATATTATATTATAAATTTAAGTGAAATTGGAACAGTTCTGTTGGCCGTTTGTGTACACGACAACAGGGGCAGCTGTGGCAGAGGGGTTAGGGGAGTAGTCCTGGAACCAGTAGGGTGCCTGATCAATCCCCTGTTCCGGCTGTCTCAGTTGTTGTGTTTTGACCTGAAATTAAAAATGTTCACGAGGGAACTCATTCATTCATCTACATTTTCCTGTTTCTTGTTAATTTATAATTTGAAGTAAAATGTAGCATCAACTAACCCTCATTTTCTGATCCAAATGAAAGTTCATGCATTCATCATTTTGGCACAATGGTTTAAATAGCCTGAACAACATTCAGAACGTCAAGCCCGACAATTAGCTGTTTCAGGGTGGACATTTTCCTTGCTACACCGCTGAAAGTACATGAAGGAAATAAAGAAGCACAAAGCAAGCCAGTGTCGTCGTTAAAAAAGGCAGAGATAGATAGATACAGAAAATATGGAAAGAGAAGGTGTGGAAGAGGTAACAAGAAGAACTTGTGCCAAAAAAGGGGGCGGAGTTTCTGTTGTGTGGAAGTACTTCAGCTTTAGCTCGAATCAGATGATAGTATGCTGAAAACTCTGTCGAGTTATAGTTGTCCTGACATGGTCTGGTTACACACCGTGGAAAAGGAAGGCTTCAAAACTATGGTCAAATTTCTGGAAAGCTGCAAAAATTTTTATCCAAATAGCAATCCCTGCGTTGTACCAAGAGCATAGAGGAGAAGTGAGTCATTAGTGACACTGTCCTGAAAACTGTATAACTTCTAGAAAGTCTAAAAGTATTTGTGTGGAAATGACAGCTTAGTATTCTCTGCCACTTTACTGCAGTAATTTCCCTCTCCATCAGTAGAAAATGGGGTTTAAACACACATATGCATGAAAATAAAAATAATGTGATATTGTTATAATTGTTAAAAATACTGTGATAAACTCTTTTGTCCATACCACTCAGCACTAGAAATACAGCATTATTGTGTAAATGTTTTTTTAAATGTTTGTTTTTACAATTAAAACTAAGAAAAATCCATGTTTCCAGGAGATAGTTTATGTGTAAACTGGATCTTAAAGAATAAATAGTCCACACTTATAATAGTAACTATTTAACCTTATCTATGTTTGACAAAATGCCTTACAATGTTTCTTATTTACCTAGCCAGATTGCTCTCATTTGCATATTTGAAGTTATTGCAGCTCTTTTTTAATTTCATGAATAACAACATAGAAAGCAACAGTGGTGTGGAGTGGACAGTGTTTGGACCGAGGATGAAACAGTCCTGCAGTCGATTAAACCCCCTGATATCCTGATGTAACAAAGACCACTCCACACAGGAGCCACAGCTGCCCCAAAAACTGGGTGAGGCAAAACATAATGGACCACCAGACCAGCATCATTCGTATCGATCCACAGGCCGACACACACACAACCACACACAGATTTCATTCACTCTGAGTCAGACTTGAACAGCTGCCAACAAACTGCAGCACTGCAGACCCGGGCGTGGCCTCGGTAAAAAGGCTCTCTGAAGGACAGCTTCCATGTGTGGCGGGGGTGTTTTCAATGCATGAATGCTGCTCAAATGACAACTTGCAAGTGTCAGTTTGTGGGCTGTATAATAAGGAACCATTCATTATTAAAACCACAGTGTTTCACAGAAAGTAAGTGTGTTTTAGTTAGTTTGGTCACATCAGTGGTCAACTGGGCAAAAATCAGAGGTCCAAGAGCTGCTTTTCATCCAGAACAAACAAATGTGGTTTTAGACACGTGACCACATAACACAAAATGGTACAGACAGGTTTTATTTTCCAAAATAGCACAAACTTCCATTAAAACCAATTAAACTGTAAATTACTATATGCAGTAAGATAAAATAAAACAATTACATTTTGAATCCTGAAAACATTTTTGGGCTGCATTTGCTTTAACAGGGAAACAGGTTGTCTCAACTGTTTTTGCCTTTGCTAATAACTGCAAATTATTACCAACACACAACTGGCTAGAGTCCAGAAAGAAACAAAAATAATCTACAAATATTTTTTTGTGTGTTTAAAGCTCAGCTAGAATTTAGGAATTTGTTTGGATTTTGTTTGTTTGAAGTAAAAAATTCAGATTTTTGAACCCATGAGAAGCCAGCATGAAATGGTTTATATCTGAGTAGTTAGTTCAGTTGAGTGTGAATGCTTTATTAGCTGGCTGTGATGTTATATTTTTTATGTGCTTTGCTGCCTTTTAACAACCTAAAACTGTTTTAAACAAGTGACTCACAATGAGATGGTGTCGAAAATATGAATCAATACCAAATATCTAAAACCAAACTGCTGAAGGTAAATCTAATCTTCAAAAACATGAAGGTTTTTCTTACAGTTTGTCATCAGTTTGGTACTGTGTGTACTGTCAAAGTATTTGTATACAGTCACGTCTCAAAAGAAAAGATTTATAAGACGACTTTGATAATTTTTTTAGGAACTTTAAAAATTGTAGCAAAAATGTTGAAAAATCTGGAGAAAAATCAAAAAAACAGAATCAGATCCTGAGAAATATGTTCATGAAGAACGGTCTCAACAGAAGGAAAATGAGAGAAAAAAAGACAATGTAGGTTTTCCAAATTTCCCAAGAACTGGACGTGTCAATATGTCTAACAGTGATGAATCCAAATGTGAACTTTTTCATAGAATTAAGGGGAGTGATTTCAAACGATAAACATTTATAGCTATCAGTAAAACATGGTGGATGTTCTGTCATGGACGATACTTCAACAAGAAATCTTGACAAAAACAAAACTGATGGCTTTAAGACAGAGTCACTGTATTATCTGGAAACTGAAGCAGAAACAATCCTAGATAAAAAAGCTCCCATTGAAATATTTTCAGGGGTGAATTAATACTTATAGAGCCTCAACATTTTTGAAGCTTTATGGAAGCATCTTGATGAAAGGAAATGAAATTAGCCAACACTTAAATAACAGATTTGTCTCGTTCTGCAAGAAGCTGAGAGAGAAAAAAATATATATTAAAGATAAAAGCTTGCCAGAGAAAAATCAGGCTTTGAACTTTAAATTTCCCCAAACTTAAAAATACAGACTTTCAAGATTATCTAAATTTTGACCTTAAATACCGTATTTGTTATGTTTTGTCATTTAATAAAAAATATAACCACATGGTGAGAAAACTAAACGTAAAAGAAAAATGATGTTAAAGTATTTGTGTCACATTTAAATACCTGGTATTAACCGTGTTTTATTAGTTTACACAAACATTTACAAGCCTTAGCCTGCTGATGTAAATGTTTCCACAGTAAAATCTCTTTATGTGCCACTCTCATGGCCTCTCCACTCAAAATGTTTATTTCACTGGCTGGGTGGGGATAATGTCAGGTCCAAATACGGCTGTGAACCTCTTAAAGAAGGATGAGTTAGTCACACGCTTCTGCTTTTTACTGGTCAGTAAGCATTATTTAAAAAAAAAAAAACAAGAACAAAAAACAGGAAGTAGGACTTAGTCAAGTTCTACATCTGAGAAGCCAACAAGCAACTGCAGCGAAAATAAAAGTCAAAACCTTAAAGTTAACTTTCTTTAACATTAGCTTCAATATGTGTAGAAAATTCTGTCAAAACTGGTTCAGTTGATCATAGAAGGTCCAAAAAATAAAACTTTAAAATATTGAGCATATCAGACTGTAATGATCTACGGAACCATCAAACGTGTAAATTTGAAGAGGTGGTGGAGAATAAAAACATAACATTTACAATCAGAAGCACCAAATCTGATTTGGAACAGTTACACTTCACTTTTTTTATTTAAAAAATGCGAGTCAACATTTGGTTTGTTTTAGACAAGCAGTCTACTTAGTTCTGTTTAATACTTAGAATTTAGTTTTAACACACTTATGATGCCAGATGCTTTTTTACAACAATAACCCTAAACTATGTTTTTGAGTGAATATTGTGAGAAGTCATGAATTTTGATGTCTGATTAGGCCTTTGATTTAAAAGTGTCTTTAAGTGGTTCAGACAGTTTCTCTACAGCTGACAAATAAAAAGCATAAAGCCAGGACCTCACTGGGCTGACTGTTGGCAATAAACAGGCACAAAACTGCAAAAGAAAAATTAAAAAAATTACTTTGAATCACTCTTAATTGACACTTTTATATATGTTGTATGAATGTTGAAGTAAGAACTATTCTGTTGCATTAAATTCACATATTTTTGTAATCAAACTGCAGATTTTTGAGCCTTGCAACTTCATGCACAGTGTGAAGCAGCAGGGATGTGACACAGGTGAACTCTGGAATCAAAAATAAGGCTCCTCTTTCTTCATCAGACATTAATCTGAATGGACCACAGAGAGGAAGTTGTTAGCTGAGAGTCTAAAGACCAGGCTAACCTGCTGAAGGCTGCAGGGGTCAGGAGTGCTGGGTCATGTGGAGAAGTCATGTGGTGCTTGTAATGTCCCGTTCTCTTATCAGTCTCATAAGACCCATTCAGAAGACGCCCCATTCGTGTCCTGACCACATCGGTCTATTCAGAATATACACTGAGGCGGAGAGGGGGCACTGAAACACCCCACCTCTGTAGCTCTGAGGGAGGTAGTAACAGATATGGCTCTGTCGACTTCTGAATAGGTGGGTCGACATAGTGCTGGCTGACACCTTCAGGGACCACCCAGTTGTGGGTTTCTCAAGCAAAAATACCATGAACTCCTTTCAGATTTAAACATTTGTTGTGTTTTTTTGAGAGATGGAAGATAGAGAAATTGAATTAAAGTGTGGCAGATAACTACTATAACAACAGACTTTTGGGTGTTAATATGACTTGTTTTACATCTGGTCTGACACACAACACTCATTAAACTTGTCAAAGCCACAGGAAAATAAGAGTGTTGGTCCAGTCTGCACTGTGCTGTAATGATGACAGAGCCCTGAGTGGTCTGAGCCAATTTGTTGACCTGTATAGGATGTGTTTGACAAGCACTAAGTAAATCTGTTCTGCTGTTAGGAAAACAGGCCTATCTCTAAGAGCAAACACTAATCTCACTCACTCCTGAACCTTTGTCAATATGGGATTTCTGTGTGCCGGGCAGCCGCTCTGGCTAAAGGCTGAGAAACCAGCAACCATGTTTTTTAAAATAAATTAAAAACGGGAAATACTGAAACTCATTCCTTTGGCATTTAAAAAAGTGCACATCAGAAACGCCGAGGTTAAATAGTCTGGACCTTTGTCATGTCCTGTATGCCTTCCAGGTGAGGTATTTCAGGCACGTTGAACTGGAGAGAGACCCTTGGATGGACCTAGCTCATGCTGATTTAATCTCGTCTGTTTTTAGGAATGCCTTAGCGTCTTGCCGGAAGAGCTGGAGGGAGAGGGAAGTCGGAGCAGCTCCGCTTTGGCTGCCATCCCTTACAACTCAGACGTAGAAACAGTAAATCAGTGTATTTACAGAACATCATACCTTATCAGAAGGTTTTAATTTTACTTCCGAAGGAAACAACAACATCCTGATTGTTGCATTAAAAATGGTTTCGACTACACACTAAGTATAATTACGCGTAACAACAGAGAGGCTTTTTCATATAAAACCTCTCGTGTTTTGCTGTGTACACACAAATACGTCAGTGTTTTGTGTGCATAGCTCTGTCTCTAGGTGTACGGAGAGGTGTGCCACGAGGGATCATAGGGTGGATCTGTGAAGTGCTGACAGATTTCTGGGGTAACAGAGAAACTTTAATCCGACTCTTTACATCCTGGCTGTGAGTGTTTACACAAACACAGTTAGCTACCGCCGCTTCTTCAGCAGATCAATGGACTGGTAAAAAGAGTATTGTGAGTCTGTGAGCACCAACGCCTATAAAACATAGAAAAAAAGACAATAAAACAGCCACATGCAACATCACATCCTTGGCCACGACTCCACACAGCCACTGAGAAAACTGACTGAAAGTCCCTCTACACTCGGCTCTCATAAAAACCTGGAGTCCAGGCATCAGCAGAAAGGGAGGAAATGCACGAGGCGCAGGAAGACGCTTCCCAAAGCTGGCCGCCATACAGTGAAGTGGAATGTAAAAATGAGGGGGAGTGAGAGGTGGGGACACAATGTCCTGAAAAACACAAGTCACGGCCCAGTTTACGGCGTTCACACAGGGAAAGTCAGGAAACAACAGCATCTATAACAGTGTTGAGGAACTAATTACAAGTTAACAGAACAATGGTATTGTTTCAAACTCACCCGGAGCAGCAAAATTAAGTCGCTAAGAAATCTGTGATGATTCTTTGTTCCCCTTAAAGTTAAAGAAACCAAACCAAAGTTTAAACAAAGTTGGAAAAAAAACAGCTTTTCTGGTAATGGATTAAATGGATTTCAGCCCATTTTGATGCCAGAATTCATTTATCATCTTATTCTGGACTGATCGTGTAAAATATGTTAGTACTTTAGCATCAACTGTTGACATTACCCTTGCTTGTCTGTTAGCAAAATATTTCAATAAATCCTAAATTAAAGTCAAGGCCCGCATGCCAAATGTGGCCTGTGCCAGCATTTTCGTTGTCAGTGAGAGCTTCAAAGATGTATGTGTTAAAATAAGCTAGTTCAGAACCAGCACTGACCATAAACTACATCTCCCATAATGCATGTTGATTATGTAACCCACAAAATGACAACATCCCACCACTAGGTGAAGGTGCACAGAGTTCAAAAGTGGCCTGTGCAAATCATGTGTAAAACCTCCATTTTGCTGCATTTTCACTGACTACTTTTGCCACGACCCAGTTATACTGGGAAGTGGGAATTTCCTATTTAAAGTTGCAAATTGAAACTGGGACGCCCCCTCCAGTGGGAACTCCCTGTTGGACAGTGGAAGAAAGCTGCTACTCACCACAACTCAACAGTGAGTAAAACTCTTACTTTTACTTTTAATAGTATTTCTGTATTATTTTTTTTCACATTTACACATAGTCATATACATAGTACTTCTCAGTGTTTATAAGAGGATGTATTGAAGCGCTGCTTCTAAGCAGGAAATACCAGGTAGAGCTCAGTTATTGTTTGTTAGCAGTGCTCGGCTGTAGCAACGAGATGAAGAACGTGACGTTTCATGTTAAGTCGAAGTTAAACTTGAAACATCAAAGTTAATCACAACTAACATTCATGTGGTCCTCAGTGGAAATGGGTTTGACACCTTTGCAATATGTGAACCACTTAACAGTTTTTAATAAAATTCTCAGAAAGTTCTTTTTGCATCCACATCTAAACCATATTCTATTTGAGAGATTTAATTTTAAGATTGCTGCAACAACCTACTTTAGCAAATGCATAAATGTCTATGTACGAGTCACTTTTATAGCTAATGAGTTCAAACGTGGAAAAGCAGTAGCTTAAGGTTATCCTCAACACATACTTTGAGAGTTAACACATTTCATTAAATATGACATCATTCACAAGATCTGAATAAAATATCTTTACTTTTAGGATCTGTTTAAAACTCAGTCATGAAAGGCAGTGAGTAAATCAGTTCTTCAAGACATGACACGTCTTTAATTTGAGCATTTACTTGATGATTTGACTACACACTAAGTCTGTAACCTGAAACACCATTTTCAGCATTTACATAATGAACAGATTTAAAGACTAAACTGATGCAACTCATCAGACTCTTTCCTGTAAAGTCAGCCGGAATCACATCATAAGTTATTTTTTAACCAGTGATGCATATAAGCTCCACTGGGTCTGTAACGTCAGCTGACAGATGATTCCGTGTGTGTGTGTGTGTGGGTGTTGTACCATCCAGGATGTGTGGTGGTGACCTCTCTGTCATTAGCCAACACCCAGGTCATATGAGTAAATCTCTGTCTACACGTGTTGGAACAAAGTTGGAACAGGTGGTCTTATCGCAACATGTCCATATGGGCTCCACATGTCGAGCATTAGCCGCCTGGCTAACTCTTCAGAGGGCCGGGACAGCCAGGTGAGGCTCCTGCGGCATGGCCTGAACAGAAACATTAAGCCACGTGGTCCAGGCTGAAAGGAGGGCAAGCCAATTATAAAGATCTGTTACGTCCGAACATCAGGATGCTCTCAAGGTCAATCCCTCCAGCTTCAGATCTTCTGTTCCACATTATGCACAGATGTGAAACAAACCTATGGGCCTCTGATATTATGTTTTCATGAGCGTTTTACTCCAGGGTGACATGCATCTTGTGTGTTTTTTTCCACATAAAAGTTTGACTACACCACATCTGGACATGAGGAAAGCAGAAGATGACCACAAACCTCACACTGCACCACTGAGAGGTCACCTGCAAGGATTTATGTAACTGAAGTGAGGAGTAGTGGCTGGGCTTTCAGCGTTTATGTAACCCTCCCATAATCATGGGGATAAAAAAAACTGACTGACTGTTCTGAGGGAGGCAACAGCTGGTGTCTCTCACTCTACTAAGAAACAATTTCCAACACAATTGAACCAAAGTTACTTTCATCTCATCAACATTTTATTAAAATTTGAGCTGAAAAGTGGGGGCTAATTTAGAAAAGTAGCAGAATAGCAAAGTTTGAGAGTTCTGTTTTTTTTTTGTTTTGTTTTACTGACACTCCTGCAAAAAAAGAAATAGCAGCAAGAAGGGAAGAGGCAGCCATGACAGCACATTCCCACAGGTCTCCTAAACACAAGCTAAAAAAATAACTGCTGGTTCATAAAATTAGTGCTACATAGACAATCACCCCCAGCTGACCAGCAACTACAGGATGTTACAGGTTTTTGTTTAGTTTTTTTCCCCAAAAACAATGGTTTCATCTGTTTTGTGCCTAAACTAGAACAGTGACCAAAGGTAACCCCTTCACAGTTCCCCACAAAAAATACTTAAAACACCTTGAAAAGGAGCACCCAAATTAAACTAGATGCTGTTCTTTAATGCTTTTGAAATACAAGCCAAAGTTTGGTGTCCCTCTGAATTTTTTACCTTGGCAATCAAAATTACTGCAGCTGTAATGAGTATTTAGTTAATACTCAGTGGATGTTATTAGCCCTGGAAAGACCACATGTCATCTATGTTCGTCAAAAGAAAAGTTAATCAAAAGTGAAGGACCTACACAGCCATGTATTGGAATTTATGAGATACTGTATTCAAATTTAGGTCAAAAAGTATGTGCAGGGTTTAAACAATCCTTTGTTTCCATATCAAATTATAAGCCAAGCATTCCTTTCAAGTACTGCAAATCACCCACTATCTTTCAAGCCGGTTTTTCAGTTGTAGATGTACTTCCACAGATTACTTCCTGAACTTTTCTGAAGTGGTTTATGAGATACTCTGTAAACAGACCACAATAGTTAATGATTTTTAAAAACAGATTATGACCAGTAGTGGTGGGCACAGCTAACCAAAAAGTTAGCTTTCCTAACTCATAATTTGTTAACTAAAAAATAGCTTCACTCACTTTAAACCCCTAAAATGTTTTAATTTTTAATTTAGCGGAAGCAAACGCTAAACAGCTAAACAAGTAAAAATTAGCAGAAGCTAATACTAACAGCTAATCATTAACCGACCGGTCGACGTGCGGTCACGTGGTTGTTCTGCGTTTCATAGCCTCAGAGACACACTGTGTCGAGCTCCTGGATAACCCATCATGCTGCAGCGTACGTCACTGCATGGGGTTTCCTTCCGCTAGAGTCGACAATGCAGAAAAAAATTCAGAGACCCGTCACCCAACGTTATTTATCCACAATCTGTCCTGGTTAAAGCTCCACAGTTTTTAATCAGTCAGATTTCTCCATGCACAATGTCTTTTTTTATCTCCTTTCATGAGTTTTTCATGGTTTAACTCTCTTTATAAATGTCTGCTTCCTGGTATAACAGTTGGCTTTAGAAGCAAGTCTTTTTTTTTTTTTTTAATCGAGTGGTTGAAGGTAAATGCAGCGTCTGAGCGCTTTCAGCACAAACAAAAACACCCACGAACTTCAGACCAATCACACATTGCCGTCATAGTAGGAGGGGGGTAAAAAGTTCAGCCGGCGGGTTGTGCCAAAAGGGGCGACCGAGTCGATGCTGCGAACACCAGTGATGTAATTTTTGTCATGAAACTGCGACATGTGTCAACGTCGGCAGTGCAAAAGAGGTATGTTTCAGGCTTTTAGATGGCTGTTAGTCTTCATCACACATCTTCGTCACCTCGTAGCTGAAGACCGGTCGGAGTGACACACACCTGTTGGTGTTAGGTTGTTAGTTGTTAGCGGACTTAAAGTTGGCAAAACCTAATTTAGCAGAAGCTAATTGGTCCGCTAATGGTTTTCAAAGTTAGTTAAACAAAGAATTTGTTTCTTCTATTAGATGTTAGCAGAACCATGCCCACCACTAGTGACGAGATCGTGTTGGGGATTACTCTTAGTTACTACCACACCAAACATTATCCCAATATCTGTAAAACTGGCTGTGTTGAAGGCATTTATGATGTGGCCAAGGTCGCCTAGGTGTGGCAGCCATCTTGAATTGTTGTAGATGTACGTCCAATAATTAATTCCTAAAATGTTCTATAAAACCATTCTAGCAGTTCAAAAGATATTTTGCTAACACTTCTATAAATACACACAAATAGGAAAAACCATTGTTGCATTTAAAATTGCCTTTAGCAATGCGTGATATAATGCATCAGAACTTGTAAAAACGTGTAAAGTTTAATATAAAACTACCAACTAATACAACTTCACAAACCTTAAAACAACTGAACTTTCAGCAATAACAAAAATAAATAAATTAAGTGCAGGTATTTGGAACATAGAGTCACAACTCAAAAATTCCAGAGAAAACAAGAATATCCACTTTGACTGAATGACTTTTATGTCACTGAGAAAAAAAAAAAGAGCCTTTCTGAGCGTCATGCTGCTGCAGGTGTTGTTGGTGCAGCAGGGCAGGGTCTGACAGCAGGTGCTGACTGGGGTTGTGAAAGGGTGATGCTTACGAAGCACCTGCAAACTCCAACAGAGCGCAGCATAAATGCAGCGCCTGTGAGGGAGACACAAACAGGCACATTGTCAGGCTGCAGCTGACGGGTGCTGCTGATCAACGACTTCATAGTGCAGCCAGAGAGGGAGGAGGCCAAGAAATCTCTAACAAATGGTTCTTTGGTTATTAGTGGAAACTCTTCTGATAAAGATCCTTTTTGTAAATGATGACAAAACCAGCAAATCTTTTAATGAACGCTAAAACAATAAGATAGAGTATTTGGCCATTTAAAGCCCAAAAAACCCATCCCATTTGTCTCAAAAAGAATTTATTGTTTCAACTCCCAACAGCTGAAAGTTGTGATGTCTCAGATTTATTTGCAACAGCTCAAGTTCAGATGGAATAACAGCCAACTAGATGATGAATTTAAGTTTTAGGTTGTGATTATCTCATCCTTTTACCCAAATTTGGACAAAATTCAAACTTGCGTTTGGTACCAATATAAGTAGTCCAACAAATCAATGCCTCTCGGAGCTCTCAGTAACCTCTGGCCTGGTGCAGCTACAGACACAGAAGCTGGGTCTTTCTGCACAGATGGAATGACAAAGCAGGAACAGTATGTGCTGCTCCTTCCTGGCCACTTGCACCAACAATTTTGTATACAGTTTCAGGGAAAAATAAGAGCCTGGCACCAGGGTGGCAAGATAAACACAGTGAGGAGTTACAGCTGTGGTTGCTTGGGCTTAAGGCCATGAGAAAGTCTGCAAGTTTTACTGAATAGTACTAACTTAGAAAGCATTGTATTAAACAAAACACCAAAGTTTATTATTCTGGGATGATGTGCAGCTTCTACATCAGTGTATTTTATAATAATAATAAAAAAAAAAACAATGGAGTTCTTTGTTGAAACAGTTCATCTCTTCTCCAAGAGACTTCTTCAGTCTGATAAGTTTCAGGTAAACTTAACCATTAAAGCAGCGTCTCCATGGTGGACAAACAGCTTTAATGATGACCATCAAAACAGTTTGTACACATGCAAGAAAAGACCATCAGCTTAATGATCCTTAGGGCCCTGAATATCACCTATTGTTCACAGAGGGCTGAGTCATACTCCCAATAAAATAACATTGTAAGAAGGGGACCCCGGGCCCCTGGGGGGGGGGGGGGGGGGGGGGGGGGGGGGG
>JARVJO010000164.1:25366502-25376816 GCA_031762555.1 Cynodonichthys magdalenae | reverse complement strand
TACTTATTTATTTTTTGGGGGGAAAAGGGGGCAGATATTAAGATTTTTTCTTCTTTCTGCTGCCTTTCATTTTATTTGTTTTGTAATTGTTTTGATTTTTTTCTTTAAATTAAATGAATTTTTTTTTTTACTATTTTTGTTCTGTAGACATTTTGCTTTCCATTCAGGGAGTTTTACCAATTAATCAGTATTTGCATCCATGCTCATACTCCTACTTCATTGACGTAAAAGTTAGACTACAAAAACAATAGTTATGTATTTTATTTATTA
Source organism: Cynodonichthys magdalenae (assembly GCA_031762555.1). Taxonomy (NCBI): domain Eukaryota; kingdom Metazoa; phylum Chordata; class Actinopteri; order Cyprinodontiformes; family Rivulidae; genus Cynodonichthys; species Cynodonichthys magdalenae. The sequence goes on along the minus strand of JARVJO010000164.1, from coordinate 25,376,546 downwards.
CCACATCTGAAAAACAATCAAGTCTAAATTGAGAAAATAAAAATGATGGTTCAATAAGATTTGTGTTACTTTTGCCTGTAGCGTAGCCTCACTTTAGCATAAAAAGCATCAATGTAAAGAGTTTCCACAATGCTACACAACCAGTCATGTGACATTCCAGACCAGAGGGATAGAACCCAGGTAAATGAGGGCCTTTTTTCAGCATATTTTCAGCATATTTGAAAGGTTTCTCTGCTTTAACACACCTGATTGAAGTTAATGAGTGATTATCAGACTAGTGCAGAACTTGAAGTCCTGCTCCATACTCCATGCTCTGAGTGATGTCACAGCTATTGAGAACATCATTTCAAAGTTGACTGGACTATCCCTTTAAGGAAAAATCATTCAACTTGCTATTCGTCTATATTTTCTCAGCGTTCTTATATATATTTTTACTGAGCAACTCTCTCTTCTCTATTTACCGATGAAAATAAAAATAAACCTCTGCAGCTAATCTAGAAAAAAGGTAGTTTAAAAAAAAAACTACTAAAAACTGAGTTGAAAAGCTGAATCTAAAACAAGGCCTTGCTCTGACCCCACGTTCCTATTTTATTGTTGTAGAGTGGAAAAATGTTTTTCCTTTCAGACTCCATTCTAGCTCTGGAAATATCAATATGACACAGCACAGTCATTTGGCTGCTGAAGTAGGAAAAGTGCACCACCCTGCAATAAAGTCTGCCTGCAGACAGAAAGCACATCATCAACAGCTGCAGGATTAACGCTCTGTGTTTTGAACTTTGAAACAATTCCCTGTTTTTAAAATGACATTAGTTTTAGGCAAATTAAAATATTTGTATCTCGTTCACTGTTTTGCTCTAAAATGATGAACTAAACTGATGAAAACCCAGTGCAGAAACAGATGTGTGATTTAGCAGCTGAAGCAAACCAGAGGAGACGGTGAGGAACTGGTTGATGTAATTGATTCAGATTATTCACACTCCATTTACCCTTCAGAAAGGGGTTCTGTCCAACCAAACAGATCCATTCAGCCACTTCTGGCCTCGGGGAAGACAACAGAAAGAAGTAATCAGGACACCAACTTGTGACTGCCAAAATACGACAACCAGCAGGAAGACGCTGAATGCAAATATGTTGGAACTCAATAATGAAGGGAACAGTGGAAAACACAATGGATGACAGATTAATAAAGAAGCAGGACTCAGAGTAAAAGAAGCTGCAAAAGCCAAATGGACTCATGATTAGATGAACAGCAAGAACTGTAGCTGAGCTGCACAGATAAAACCCTTTTTTACCTTCTGTAATGTCTTTAGGGTCAATTAAATCGAATCAGCTGCCAGAGGCTACTTTAGTGAAGTGATACAGATAGAAGAATTTTCCTTAAGGGCATGCAACACCCCCAACAAAAACCATTTCAAAAACATCACAGTAAACCATGCAGCACATGAATGGGTATTTGGGATTAAATGAGAATGTTGCATAATATATCAGATTAGTGTGTGAAGCTCTGCTCACGCAGTCAGATCTGTTTGTATTTATGTTTTTATGCTTTTTAAACTCAAAAAATATTTTTTTTTTACAATTCACGGTTGCTCTGATAATATAACCCCAGCAAATTTCAGAGGCCCATATTACAGCAGACTCCATGAGTACCACTCGGGATTTCTTTGGTGGAAGTAGTTTTAAAAATAGATCTAATGTGGAGATATATTCTGATGACTTTTTCTATCCTAAACATTAATAAAGTTACACAATAGACAACTTACTGCATACTTTATGGAAGGTAGGTACAATCTAGAGAACAAAAGGTCTGGACATGTCTATGATACTTGGATGTCAAGCTGGAGCACAAACAGGGTTTTAACAAAGGGGTCACCATGACCCCGTGACCTTAAAATAGATAGGGATCATTCTGACACAGCTGTGCAGCTGGGTAATCCTACGTTACACGGTCTACAGTTAGACGTATAGAGCCATTCCATAATACGTAATGTCTTAAGACAGGTGTATAAAATGGATTTAAAATAAAAATACATGTTTGTAAAATTTATAATGTGTCATTTTTATATAATAAACCATGCAAATAATTTTTAAAGCCTACATTTATAAACTAATATTTAGACTCAATACATTTTTGTCAGTTTCTGACCTTTTCTAGTTTACCAAAGTAGGTAAAAATGCAAATCCTTTGCTGTATGGCAGAAACACAGTAAACCTCTAATTCTAATCGACGAGACCAGAAACGGTGCACACCTCAACCAGCTGATCGTAATGACAGGACGCTGAGTCCAACTCCATGTTTAAGATGAAAACTAATCCCAAACATAACTGTTGAGCGTATTAGGAGGGGATAAAAACACGACCTGTAATTACAAGGCACTGTTACAGAGACTCTCACTGTCTTCTCTGAGGATGGGGGATGACTTGCTGTCTTTCTGCCCTCAGCAAATCGGAGGCCTTTTGAAATCTGAGCCTGGTGGTTCAGCGGGAGCCGCAAGGAGACAGCATGAGCTGCTGTGAGATTAAAACGTAAATTTGATGGCTGGCCTCGAGAGGAATGACGAAAGATGTTGGTGAGAATCTGAGCTGAGGCTTCGTGGTTTACTGAACAGACTCCGCTTATAGGGGGGACAAATTGGGAGCAACATTTATAAAACGGTGGTTTAACAAAAATTCTACCAAATGATCTATCTACAAAGGAAAATACATTTTGAGACTTACTTCAGCTTGTTATTATCATTAAAAAGCCATTTTTACGTGATGACAAAATTATCCTGGGTACAGTGGATTTTCCTTAAAGACTCTCCCTTTAGTTTTTAGTATGTTCCAAAATGTCCTCTGACAGACTCAAATACATGCAAGGTCTTGTTTTAATCAGCCTTTTTTCTTACGTACATGCACTGAGCCATTACACCAGAAAAGCGTGACCAACAGACTCAAGATTGGTGGACAAGACAAAACAAGCACCGGGCATCTAAGAGCAACACGTTTGTTTACATCGTCTGATGGGGGAAAATTATTTTTCCAAATAATTTACCACCCAACCTTGTTGTAGAAAAGGATTAGATGAAATTAACTTTGATCATCTCATTCCACTGTAAAACCTATGATCCAGACTTTGTGACTGTTACTGTACGTTTTACACTGCAGTAATCATGTAACCATGGGAACAACATTTTCCTAAAGGCAGCTGTTTCAACTTTTGCATTACCTCCCAGTTATCTGCTCAGCTTCGTCTCCTTCACCTCTCTCCAGGAAGTGTTTACAAGTTCTGCCTTTCTCAAGACCGCCAAAAAGTTTAGATAGTTTAATCACTGTTTTTACCATGGTGTACCGCGCTGCGCACTCATATTCCAAAACAAACGCATCTCTCTCCAGGAGGAAGTTTGCACAAGTAATACCTTCCCTCTGTCAATCAATCCCAGAGCTAATCTAAGGGCAGAATTCTGCTGACGTCAAAATCGTCAGCGTGCTGTACTCGCTTCTACCCACTTAGAACCACTAGAAAGGAAGTTCTGAAACAGTATGGCTGTGTGAAGTTGAGCGCGATTGGAATCTAATGGAGACACTTGGGGCTGAACTGAGCCAAACCGCATACAAGAACACCGGTAAAGATGGGGCTTAAAAGGCACATTGTGGTGGACTGGCTTTGTCCCCCCTCTACGCCACTGTCCATTCAGAAATTACACTGAGGTGGACAGACAATGTCTAAGACCTGGCTCGAACACTTGAACAACTTAGACTTTTTCACAAGATGCCTCAACATCTATATTAGTAATTTGTGTGTTTGCACGCAATTGTGTCCATAGTTGAGCGTTCCACTTAGAGGTCTACATCTTTCACTACAGCTACAGGTGCCGATGATAAACTAACTTGGTAACTGTCTACTCAAAAGACAAGAAAAAGAAACAAAGTCTGAGTGATTTCTCACCAGGAATTTGACAGTTTTTGTGTCGCCATAACTCATTATGGCCCGGTCACGCTATAATGATTCAGACAACCTATGCTGACTTGTGAAAATTTTATGACTATTTTACTCATATCAGCAATATATTTGATTTGTTAGCATTACAGTAGGGCTGCACAATATTACATCACAAATACATCATCATTGCAAGATCAGTGTGCGCAATATTCATATCACAAAGGACTGCTCGGAGTGCAGTAACTGTTGACTAATGTATTTGGAGAGTTTTGAACTTGTATTTTTCATGCTAATGCAATATTTGGCCAGTAGAACAGAGTCTCACACAGGCATTTAGCTAGAGGGGCGTCAGGGCAACTTTTAAACACCCTGATCCGATTTGCGGCGCCCTGTGGCTGTGTCACGATGCCCTGGTCCGCTTTACGACGCCTCGTGGACGCGCCTGTATAAATACGCGAGGCTGCGCGCGTGCATTGATTTTGCCCGACGAGCTGCTCCATTGTCAATTTACACAGATCACGTCGCACCAACAGGAAAAGGAATGAGCACAACTTCCGTATTATCAAAGTAAATAACTAATGACAGACAAGTTTTGTCGAAACCCTTGCTATATTGATAAACATATGTAAATATTTATACATGAATGCGGTCAAAATTTATCGTTCTGTTTGGAAAACTGATGTAGTTTCAACTGGGTTTACTCTGTTTACCACAGAATGAATTATGTTTGTCCTGATTTCCACGTTTATCACTGGATTTATTGCACGATCTCACACTTCCTGCACATGCTTCAGCGAGCACTTCGCAGAACCGGTCCGAACCGGATCGCAGCCGAGGCGCATGAAAAATCAGGGTAGGAAACGGAGCAGGTGAAAGAAGCAGTAGGAAAAGTAATTTTTTAGTAATATAAGACAACAGCCCCAGAAATCAAAGGAAATCAGTTTTCACAAATGGAAACATGACGAGGACGAGGGGAAATGTCCTGCTTCTCTAAAGTGAAGGTAGGGTAATAGTTTGACCATTTGTAGCTGTATTTTTAAACATTTTAAAAAGAATGTAAAATCTTTAGCGTTTGTAAAGTCAGACTGTAGCTTTATTAGTAGATACTGGCAATCATTGTTAAAAAATAAAATGACCCTAGAAATCAGTGGATCTCAGTGCTGTAATGATTTAAACACTCCAGCTTCTACCTGCTAAATAGTTTGTTTACAAAAAAGTAAAATTAAAAGTCCAGCATATTTTACTCTAAACAATTCTCTGCATTTGTCTGGCTTGATTAAAAGTGTTTGACCCAAAACCACTGTATCTTGTAAACAGCTGTGGAATATTACCGTTTTCGTTTCACACCAGAATAACAGGTTTGAAGGGAAAAAAAAAAACCAGCTGTTGTGAACTCTACATTTTGAGTATCAGTACCTACTAATGAATATTGATTTAGGGGACATGGGTTGTATTCATATTTGTCAAGCTGAATGTTACATATTCACTTTTTTCATTTTAAAGCCAAATGCTGGAGTTGTCACTCCTTCTGAAACCAGTGAAGATTCATGAAGTTCTCTCAACGCCTTTTCTTCATCTGAAACCTGCGATGATGAAGCAGCTGGAAACAACCTGCAGCTGCATTTCAGTGCAAACACTCATGGATTTACAGTAGTTTTAGTGTTTTTATTTTTTATTAGTAGTATTTGCATTCAGTAACATGTTCAGACTTTTTAGTGTTATTTGTAATAATTTGTTTGCATTCTTTTAAAGGTGGTAGGGAGAATTTCCTTTGTGGAGAATCTTGCTAAAAACTTAAATGAAAAATACAAACAGAGATGTAGTTTTGCGTTGAGAGAACCACCCCCCCCCCCACCCAACCTACTTTTTTTGTGTGTGTTTGTGTCTGTGTGTGTGTGTGTGTGTGTGTGTGTGTGTGTGTGTGGGGGGGGGGGGGGGGGGGGTACTGACTGTGCCGACACCCTCTCCAAAAATCCTAACTAAAAGTCTGGTCTCACAACAGTAAAAGCTCCTAGCAGACACAAATGACTTCACAGATCACACAGTAGGAAGTACAGATTAGAAAGAAAATGACTTTTATCACACTTAATATTGTCTTCACAATATTTATAAAAATTATCGCCATTGCCAGATTTTCTAATATCGTGCTGCCCTACATTACTGTTTGTATACATGTACGTCCAAAATAGTCTTCCAGTAGATTTCATCTATATTACATTGTCAGCTTAGGAATCTTCACTGTTTGACAAACCTTTCAGAAGTTGGCAAAAGTGTTAGTATATAGTATGACAGAGCCTTTAGCCAGACACTGTCTAAACCAGAGGTGCCCAAAGTGGGACCCGCGGGCCAAAATTGGCCCGCCAAGCCATTTGATTTGGCCCACCAGCAGTTTCATGGTTACTAGATTGTAATGAAAATTGAAAAGTCCCATGAGCCTTTGCTGCCCGAGCATACGTTGAATTTTCTCCATGGGCTGAAAACAAACAAAGAAACAAAAGAATGTGGGCAACCGCACTGGCTGCAAGCTTAGTCATAAAAAATAAAACAACTTTACTTAAGAAGTACTTGCATTTCATGTATTATATTATTGCATTTGGCCCGCGGCCCTCAGATTGATTTTAATTTTGGCCCACTCAGGGAAAATGTTTTCTAATTTTGGCCCTATAAGGGAAAATGTTTGGGCACCCCTGGTCTAAACCATTTACAAAACATCAATTCTTCATTGTAAAATAATAAAGATATGTTTACTGTAGCTCACGCAGTCACAGAAATTTGGGCTTCACAGGACTAATCGCTGTGGGGTCCTGGTCGACTTTATCGGACAGGTAGGATGATGAAATCTGTGTCACAGGAAGAGCAAATGCAGGAAAGCATGAAGAACAGCGTAAGGTGTTAACAGAATCTCCATAGTCCCCAGGTCCAAATCAGATCTAAAATCGCATCTGATGAGCTGAAACAAGCCCAAACCAAAAAAAAGCTAACTTGCATTAAATATGAAACAAAGAAAATCTGCTGCTCACAGAACCATTATGCAATAGACACTCATGAAAATCCCACATCCAAACAGCTAATAAGGTTTTGATAATACAAGGTATAAATATAAAATTATCACATTTTCAACCTGCACTAAATCTACACCACAAAGGACATCTAGAACTACAATAAAAACATAAGACCTTGTACTCCAGGAACCTTCCATTTTTTTTTTATATTCTGATTTTATACTCAAACATTATTTCAAAAGTCCTGGTATAAATTGCAGATCAACCATCAACTGTAACTTAAAGGGGAATATTGTGCATTTTTCAGGCACATACTATACCACAATCAACTGTTACCTTCAGTTGTTTGAAAATGCTGTATATACTAAAAATAAACGCTAAATCTAAACGCCTTGAAATTGGCCTCTGTCTCTTTAAGAAGCTCTTACCGTTTCGGACACTCCCACTTTAGCACAATTTCAAACAATGCTTTGGGGGAGGAGTGCTCTGTTGGGCGGGAGCTCGGCTGCAGACTGAGCTCGAGGGAGGAGCTTTGTGTGAATAGGTGGAGCTTTATATCAGCAAGTGTTTAGGCAGCTCCACAGGAGATTCAAGGACTCCTCAAACATGCATAAATGAGTTTAAGCAACACTCTGGGTATGTTTTTGATGAGGGAATGAACAAGATATAAAGCTTAAAAATATTCATTTTGCAAAATACCACCGCTTTAACATCTTAAAATAACTACTAATGTAGATCAACATTTGCGTTCTCATGCCTTTATCCCATCACAGGAGACCATAAATCCACAGAAATAAGAATCATGAAGGATCTACTTTACCCAGTCTCTAAACAATGCTTTATTCTCTCAGCTGAGAAGCTGCGAATGGTGCAACCAACCATGTGAGGGCTTTTTGACTCATTCTGGCTTGAACTCCCTCTGTTTCAACAAACAGCTAGTACGCCAGTCTACTTTCATGGTTTACCTGTTCTGCAGCTCAGCTTAGACCAAAATTAATTGACAGAGATGAGACAATGAGCTCTTTCAAGCTGAGTGTGAGGATTTGAACTTCAGGGTGTCCCGTCAGAATCATTCAGCCAGATTAACAGGTCAGGCTGCTGAATAAGAATTATGATTTTTTTATAAATTAAAAATATATATACTTTCACAAGGACGCCATGTTATTAACCCCACAATATACCAGTGCTCTGCTCTGTTCAGCTTGAACGTTAATGTTGGACAATGTCTGACTTTCAGCACTTTCAAATGAAACCGGAAGGAGATTGTAGAGATGACTCAGCCTGCAGCTGAAAATGATGATAGAGGACAACATGGAAGGCTCACCTTGGCTTTAGCTTTCATGTTAGCTCCTGAGCTAATAAATATAATGTTAGCTCCTGAGCTAATTTACGGTGTTTAATTGTTTAACACATATATTGCGCAGAACATAGAAACTAATACAAAATATAACTTTATTTTCACACATTATAGCTGTTTTAGTCTCAACTGCAACCCATCAACATCATCATAATAATACCCAGAATGCTTTGCGGTCATAAAAAGATGGCGACGTGTTAAGGTAATAAACGTATACAATTTTTTAAGTAATTGTGTGTTTTCACACGTCACAAAAAACAACTTTTAGTAGAACAGAGAAATAACAAACATGTGAGTACTCTGAGCTAGTGTTAGTTGAGATGGGCTGAGAATACTTGTGTAAACTTAAAAATATCACAAAACATGCCATGAATTACAGGTCAACTTTTAACCACAACACATTCTGAGTGCTAACAAATCTCACAAAATTGCATGAGATGTTACATAAAGTCCTTAGACCTTTACAGAATTTCCTTAAAATCTTTTCACAACATAAATTGTGTTAATCTTTACAATGACTAAATAACAGAGCATACCCCATCTTCAAGAGTTTATCTTCTGTCAATAAAAGCTTCACATGTGAATGCAACAGCCCGCAGTTAAAAGTCTTCAAGTAGTCTTTTCTAATCTGTCATTTACTGCACTGATAACTACATCATGAATTAGACAGGACAGGAATGCCTGCTCGCTGTAACTGAGCGTTCTCCAATTGTCTTCCTCCTTTGCATCGTTTTAACGGTGAACAGACTACTGTAAACTGACAGAATCTCTCTCAGATAAAAGAAGCAGGCGTGTGCCGGTGAGATAAAACTCCTGAACAGTTTCTCAGTTTTTCATTACGTTCAACAGGTTTTAGTTCAACATCCACATCAATGCTTCGCGGTTTGGCAGAGGGGGTGATAAAAAACAAGGTCAGTGCCGCCATGTGAACGTTTCAAGGAGATTATCAAACTTTTGTTTGACTGCCTAAGTGGTTTCAGTGGTAAACTGCTCAGTATTGTGTACCTTTACACGACAGCACATGCCTGGGGATTAACAGTGGGCCCTGTCCAGTCAGGGGGCTGCGAGGCTGCTGGGGGCCCAGGAGCTTTTGTCACATCTGTATGACGGCACACAAACAATCTGCAGCTTCAATGGAGTTCAGAGTGATAAATTATGTCTATGAGCTTCTGAAATTCCACCTCTAAGGCATGATGAACAACCATAACATAATACTACTGATCCTTTTAGGTTAGGATTACTTTCAAGTTGGACATTATTTTTGACTTTCACCGTGTGGTTCTGATACATGGACTGGAAATCAGAAATACTTCTTCCTACATGACCAGCAAAGCCTCTAAACTTTCAAAGAATAAATTTGCAATTTAACTGAAAACAAACATTTTTATAAAAAGATACAATAATAACTCTGTTTTGGTTATCATTTTAAATGATTTAAAGACATAGATTTCCTTGAAGGAATTGTCTACAGGTGTTCCACAAGGTTCAGTTATTGGCCCTCTTTTATTTAGTCTTTATATAAATGATCTGACTTCTGTTTTGCCTCTTGAAGTCGAATGTATTATGTATGCAGATGATACGGTACTATTTGTTCATGGTCACTCAAAGAGCATTGTTGCAGCCAAACTTACAGAAGCAATGAATTCTGTGATAATATGGCTGCAAGAATGCTGTTTACAGTTGAATGTCTCTAAAACAGTCAGCATGTTTTTCAGTAAAACTAACAGAAGCTCCCAGGATCCAGATATATGGGTTGCAGGTGA
>JARVJO010000164.1:25343008-25361555 GCA_031762555.1 Cynodonichthys magdalenae | reverse complement strand
TGGTTTTAATGAAAGAGTGATTAACAATTTTTTTGAAGACCTGATGAATAGCAGGGAAAGAAGTAAAACATGCAGGATAGGGGTCCTTGAGGACCAGGATTGGGAAACACTGCGCTAGACTTTCACTACTTTTAGCTAAACTTTTGCTATTTTTAACCTTTTAGCTACCTTCAGGTAGCTTTTTGATACCGTTAACCTGCTTTTTGCTAGTGCTTTTGCTACTTGTATTTTTAGCTTCTAGCTGCAGTTTTTGTTCTTATTTTAGCTTGTGTTTTGCTACTTAAAGAATTTGGAACTAGACCAATGTTCTGCTTTTTTACATTTCAGCTAATGTGCTGTATCTTTTAGCTTCAACAACTCCATTTCAGCTGTCATTTAGCACTCACACTGCACTGAACCAATAAAAGCAGATTCTCTGGTTCTAATGCATTTGTCGTCATCAGAATAATGGAAGACAAACTTAATGGCAACCAGGCTTTTCTGATTTCAGATCACAAACTAATTCATAAAAAAAGGTTTTGAAAACGGTTGACGATGGAAAATTCATAATCTCCAGATCTGAACCTCCTGGTCCACTGAAGCCACACCTTCAATTCTCCCAGCTGGCGACTGGGACAACACTCAGAACACCCCAAGTGATCTCAAACTGAGACCCGTCCTGTAGAAATAGCAGACAGAGGGGGGCCTGTGGGGTGTCAGATGTCAACAGGGACCAGTTGCTGGAGCCCCCCACCCCTCCTCATGCTTCCAGCAGCTGTGTCTTCTCAGAGCTCACATTCCTGTGGGACAGAGCCACTCCACTCTCATCACCTGTGCTCATCTGAGGACAAGATGATCTCACCAAACAAAATGAATCAAAAACCATATAAAAATCACAACTATTTTTGGTTTCAGTCATACAAAAATCCAACAAATCTGCATGTTTGCTTCTGACCACTCAGAAGACATTTGGCTGTGAGAAGCTCACTGCAGATGTTAATCTAATTGGGGTGACACAGAACTGTCAAGACAAAAATAACACAGTTGTGGTCCCTGGTCGTTTACAACAGTCAATCTGTCAAAGTAAAATATTTCCTCGTTGTCCCAGTAAAAGACATAAAGATGGATCCAAATGAGTCAGCAAACACAAGGACATAGGAGGATGCAGCTTAATGAATTATGAAACGTCGCCGTACTAAAAATAAAACCCTCTGGTGCATTAAGGCTCGGGACTAGGATGCTGGAGAGGTCTTCACTGACAGGGCTGAGATGTGACCATGACTCAGCATCTTCTTCCTCACCTCAGTGGGCCTCACTTTACAACCACAGCTGCTCCCTGCTCAGAAAACGCACTGTCTGACCTCTGCTAAATAATAATACATGGAAAGATTTCCCCTCCCAGCTGCAGTTTCCTCCCTTTTTTTTTTCTAAGTGACCCTGACTGCTTGGAGCAACTAATTTATATGGTTAGTAGCAGGGTTGTTGTTCGGTTTCCTACTTGAACATTGTTGTTTTGTCTGTCATGTTGTGCTCACCATGCATGTGTAGTTGCAGCTGGAGCACAATACAATACAGTTGGAGCAGATCAGTATGGGTTATTATAGTGTTTGAAGATTAATCTCGTGGCCAATTATGTAAATCAACCGTCCTGCATCTCATTCTCTTTGTCACACACACCCAAAACGAATGACAGCTGAAAACAATGTTGCAATTGAGCGCAGTTCAGACGAACAAGTTTCTAACAAAGACCTTTTTTAATGATTCATAGATTCATCAGCAGCTCCAGCTCAACGCCGCCTGCCTGCAGCCCACCACCATTACTGCTCAAACACCAAACATCTCTTACCTCCAGACTGAAGTCAAATCTGAAGCTTTTCTCCTCCTGTCAGGCTTTTTAGCTGCAGAGCCACCACACAGCACCGCAGAAAAAAATGACCAAGATCTCTATTTTTTCCTTTGCATTCTCATTGAATTAAAATAGCTTGGTCTTATTTTTTTTTTTCGTTTGTTTGTTTGTTTCCAACCGGCTCGCTGAAAAAAAATACCTTAAAGTTCAAGTCCGCGGTGCTTCTTGTCTTAATCCGAGCGTGTTCGCAGTGTTAAACGCTATTAAAAAGCTATCTTTCTCCGCAGCTCAGTCGCTGGAAAAAAAATCCTCTCTTCGCCTCGTTAATCAGTGTGGCCACTCTTCAGGCGCGAGGCCGTGCGCGTTCACACGTCTGTGGGCGGGGAGAAACGCCTGTGGAAAGGCGGAGTGATAACAGGAAGTAAACCCTGAAAATAAAAAGAGAGCAACGTAGCCACGGCACACCGAATGTTTTGAATGTGCGTATATCTTAAATACTGGAGTTATTTTGAACATAATAAAATATTTACAAAGCATTGTTTGTTTTTATTTATAGATATGTGGCAAACTGTTGTCATATAAACGAGTCAATTGAGAGCACTAATTGCTTTCTGGAACCTACGTGTACTGGTGAAAACGGTTACCAAGTCAGTTGGTTAAGAAAACAGGTACCCGGATGTAAGTAGCCAATCAGAAGCGAGTTTGTATCTTTACTGTCGTAAAAATGTTTACGGCGCTATCTTAGATGATAATGCAATGATGGACAACGCCGTTGCTTTCGTCGTATTTGTTATTTAAATGTCTTTCACAGGTAGGGTTAGTGAATGACTCAAACATGTTTTAGTGTCACAATGTACAGTGTGTGTTTTACAGCATAAATTAGTTATTTATTGCTTCGTGAGTTGGCGAATGTAACGGTTGGCTAGCTCATGCTAACTCGGACTGTTCGGTGGTTCGTTGCCTGCCTGCCAACAAAAATGATGAACTAAACGCATTGCAGCAACGCGACATTCCGCAGTGGATTTACAGTCGAGCGGTAGTAATGTGTAAAAAACAGCACCGCTTCTGAAGAAAACAAAGTGAACACATATAAAACTGTTTTAATGTTCAGCTGAAGACCTGTGAAGTAATTTTTGCTTGGTGAAACTTTAACAGCTCTTTTCACGAATTACCTCTAAAAGCTATACAATTATGTTAGGATGACATTAGAAAATTTTCCTTTTATAACTAAACAAATGTGCTCCAGGTTGCACAAAACCCAAAATGTTCTCCTAATCGATTATGACTTCTTTTTATGAACACAAAATTTTAATCATGAGTTTAATTTTTTAAATGCATAGTTTTCTAAAGTTATTTTCCACTTTTTTGCTTTTTTTAAACCAGTGATTAATTAGCTTTATGTAAAATTACAACAGATAATAAAAGCAATCAAGAATATGCATATATTTATTGTTTACTGAACAATAAAACCTAATAAGTTTATCTGTATTCCACTTTTAGGGCTTAACATCAATGCTATTTTGTATACACAAGATTGACCAAAATTGTGTACAATAAATAAAGCAAACTAAATAAGTGATCATCACCATTTCAGTACAACAAAATAGAACAAATTATTAGAGAAAATAATTGTAAACAATCTAAAAAAAAGGTAACGCGTAAGGTAAAAATGTTTAATTAACATAAAATATACTGCAAACATAAGATTAAAATGTGTTTTAATATGCTCAAGAAGAACTGTTGAATAATCCTAATGATTCACTTGGGTAAAAAGTTAGTTTTCCTTTTCTTTTCGGTTTCAGAGTGACACTCCCAGACTCCGCTGGATGATGGATCCAGTAGTGCTGAGCTACCAGGACAGCCTGTTACGGCGCTCTGATGTCTCCTTACTGGAAGGACCTTACTGGCTTAATGACCGAGTGATTGGGTTTGCCTTTGAGTATTTTGCAAATGAGCGCTTCAGAATCCTGGGGAAGTCCATCATCTTCATCAGCCCAGAGGTCACGCAGTTCATCAAGTGCGCTTCTTGTCCTGACGAGTTAGCTCTTTTCCTGGAGCCACTGGATCTCTCCTCTCGTCGTTGGGTCTTCTTGGCCGTCAATGACAACTCCAACCAGTCAGCCGGAGGATCCCACTGGAGCCTTTTGCTCTATCACCAGAACTCCAATCTCTTCTCACACTACGACTCTCAAAATGGCAGCAATTCACTGCATGCGCGACGCATCGCCAGCAAACTGGAGCCTTTCCTGGGTGCTGGGAGGAAAGCACTTTTCGTGGAGGAGTCCTGCCCATCGCAGCAGAACAGTTATGACTGTGGCATGTATGTTATCTGCATTGCTGAGGCCTTGTGTGAGAAGGTCAGGCTGGAGGGCTTGCCACGCCTCCCTGCGCAGATCATCACCCCATCCTACATTACCCAGAAGCGAGCCGAGTGGTGCAGATTGATCCAGACTTTGGCTCAGAACAACCTCCGCTGCTCTGTCTTTCCCTTAGCACGTTGAGGGCCCACCTCACTATATGCAGAACAGCTATCAGCCCCCACATATCTACTGCTGGAGAACCTGAATGCACTCCTTTAATACAGCATATAGCTACATATGAAATATATTTCTATTACAGTCTCTATTGCATTATAAAAGTAGAGCAATGTTGGAATTTGTAATGCTTGAGAGAAGAGATGGTGTCATGTTTGTCCCGTGTATATGCACAGCAACATACAGTATGTAAACAAGAACACCAGCATGCCTATAAAACTTAAAGGTGTACGTGCTTTGTGAGGTGGAAGAGAAAATATTTGGGGTTTTTTCCTCAGTTTCAGCAGTTTAGAGTGAACGCTGTAATGTTTACACAGATTTATTGCTCAGGGTCATTTAAAATGAACTGAATTGACAATAAGAATGTGAATATTTAGCTGGCTTCAACGTCATGTCACTCGTGGTCACTTTGTGTTTCGGTACGAAACTCCTATGTCCAAACTGTAGGACTTTGTGGTGTGAGGCTGAGACGTGTGCTGTGTGGTTTTTTTGGGGACAAAGGGCATTGTTGAGTGTTGGAATGTATGTTATGTTCTCATAAAGAGTATCAAACTTGCTGTCTGATCTGATAAAAGTGGCTGCTGTCACGTTTTTCTGAAGAGAAAAAAAAATGTTTTCTGGTTTTTATTTGAGCTCTCGACTGCTTTCTTCACATTTTATGTTTAAATATTAAACATTTTTAGTTCGGCAACAAGATACTTCGAACAATGAACTACAAATTATGATTTATTCAGCTGAGTATTTGAATATTTTATTGGTAGTACATGCAGATGAAATACTGCCTAAATTTTAAACAATAATGATTAAACCTTGAGTCAGGACTAGATCGGCCTCAAAGGTTAAATCCATGTTTCTTATTTTATGTTTGTTCTGATTGACAGATCAGTTAGGCCAGTTTAAAGTGGTATCTGTAATAATATTTGCTCAAAGATTTTTGACATTATACTATAATACGCTGAGGGCCTTATTCTAAAAACATTTCTAAGTGTTAAAGCATTTGCTGCTTGGAGTATTTGTAAATATTTAGTTATAACTTACTTACAATCTTTAGCCTTCACTGAGATTTTATTTACAGAGGGATAAAACAAACAAGAGGTGTTTGGATTTGGATCTGTGACTCTGTTCAGAATCTGTTCTTCATTGAGTTGACTGATGTGAGTCCATATGAAAATAAAGCTAAAATGCTCAGGAACAAGTTCTTTTAACTGTAGTCTCAATAAAATAATTAAAACAAAAACAGATTCATCAAAATATATTCTATTGCCCGCACCATGAGTTTACATCAAACAATAACCATTTTCATGAGTAATAATTTGACAGATGAGATTTGTCCCAAGATGCTGAAGGCTCTGGATGTTGTGGGGCCGTCATGGTTGACATGTCTCCGGACATGTCTCCTCAACATTTTTATGGAGGACTGCGATAAACCCTGTGGAGTGGCAGACTGGTGTGCTGGTTCCCATTTTTAAAAAGGGGGACCAGAGAATTTGTTGTAACTATTGTGGGAAAGTTTAGTATGGAGTGTCTAGGTTGCTATCAAGAGCTATCCAGGTCCTGTATAACCATAACAGGATCTGCGTCTGCATTCTTGGTACAAAGTCACGCTCGTTCTCAGTGCGGGTTGGACTCCAGGTCTGTCCCTTGTCTCTGATCCTGTTTATGGACAGGATCTTGAGGCGCAGTCGTGGAGAGGGGGGTGTCTGGTTTGGGAACCACAGGGTCTTATCTCTGCTCTATGCAGATGATGTGATTATGTTGGTGTCTTTGGACCAAGACCTTCAGCGTGCACTGGGGCGGTCTGCAGACAAGTGTGAAGTGGCTGGGATGAGAGTCAGTTTCTCTGAGTCTGAGACCATGGTTCTTGATCAGAAAAGGGTAGAATGCCCCTTATGGGGCACCAAGTGTAAAATGAAATGTTAAAAAAATTCACCAACATATTATTCATTAGCTTTTTGAGTGTTAAAAATTTTCCACTAACATTTTATGGTTATTTAGCTCACTGTTCATAAATTAGTTAATTAAAAAAAATTTTTTTTAATTTAAATGTTAAAATTGTATATTTAAAAATTAAATGCTAAATCTAAATGTTTAAATATAAATGTGAAAGTTAAACCTTAAATGTTGACGTTCACATGCTCACAGCTCGTGCTATGACGTCATCATCCTGAGACAATAGCAACTGCTAGCATGCCAACAAAGCTATTTCTCCATTTTTCATCTGTGAGTCAAGGCAGGTGAGACAATATGTTTGGCAATATAGTGTATCTCTATCTCCAGCAGGCACTGGGCGAATGACAGGGTACACTTTGGAAAGATGACCAATTCAGATTTTATTTGCAAACACAGCACATACAGTAAGTACATTTGTTTGGTTGATTTAGTTACTGTATTTTTTGTTGTAACAATGCTTCTTGCCAACAGATCTTATACTGTCAGAAAGCCTGTTTATTTCTGTTTAAATGGCACCACGTTTAGAAAAAAATGCATTTGTGGATTGAGCAGCAGAGTGAAGTATGTGGGTGCTATAGCCTCTTGTTCTGAGCTTCTGATATCCTTGTTGCTGACAGCCAGGTGTCTGATTGGTGCCTGACTGTCAACACCTGTGAGCGTGGACATAGCTACGTTTGACTGATCTGGATAGGGCCTGGGCATTTGGGTAGCTTCAAGCTGCAGAATTATTTACAGTGAGCCCTAGTGCCAACTTTGAGTTAAAGACTGGACCCACAGAGTGGGGTTTATCAGAGACTACCTCCACAATTTGGAAGTGAAGAGGATAGAATGGCCTGCCTGCATTCCTGACCTCAACCCTGTTGAACACCTGGGGGATCGGCTGTTTGTTCCAGAGTGATCAACACAACCATACTGGCTGACCTACAACAAAGGCTAGTTAAAGAACGGGGCACCATACCACAGCAGTGTAACCAAGCTGGTGAGCATCAGAGGGCGATACTAGGTTCTTGTGGCTGTATGTGGTTCTTCCACATGATACCGAGGCACATGTTTGTTAAATAAATAGTTACATTGTCAATATATCTTGTCTCTTAAGACCACTCATCCAGTCAAATCAATAATACCACATGAATCACTCAGTGTGAGTTACATTGTTTTGTTCATTTCTAAAATATCTGTATAGTTATTCATCACCTTGTAATCTGGCAGTCCGCCCTGCCCTCTTTTACACATTGTTTTATCACTCTACTCTGCACCTCTGCTGGAATTTTGAGTTCAGTTTTACCCTCGGGTTTATTTAATCTGGCATAACCAGTCTGACGAGCCTTAAGGGTTTGCTATTGTCTTTATTAAATGTCACAGAGCTAAACATTCTTCATGTCGGTAACAAACTGAATTAAAGAGACAAAAAAGTGCAAGAGGAAATGCTCTGGTTTGTTTTTAAATGTTTGTTTTTGCAACTCCTTTCAGCAAATACAAGGCAACAGAACCAGGCTCTTTTATAATTCCATTGTAATCCACAGTGGTAGTTGTACACCACAAATTATATTCATAAATTGTATCAATTGTGCCCTAAACTATATTCCTGAAACACTCATTTAAATCCTACAAAAGTTTCACAAGGTTTCACTCTGTTACAAATTGGATTATTGACGTCAGTTTTCATTAGCAATTAGCTAATTTTCACCTCCTGGACCTGATGATTCATACAGTGCCGCTATGCTAACCAAAATGCTAAATGCTATGCTAAGTTGAACAAATTCAAACTAAAACACACTAAAGCTATATGTCATCAAAAAAGATACATATAATTGGTGACAACTTAAAAAGTATAATGAAATTGAATATAAGTTATAGACATCAACAAGAAAATCATAGCATTAATAAACCAAATATTAAAAAAAATATTAAATGTTATAAAAAAAATTGTATTTAAATTATTGTTTTGGATTTCCCCGTTGACTGGAGTAGTTTCTGGTCAAATACAATCTAATAAATAACATGTTTGCGCCACAGATTATAAAAATCCTTGAAGCAAATGTGAGAATGAGGCAATAATGACCTGCAAAAACTTAATTTATTAAATTTTACATATTGATGTATCTGACAGTCATTCATCACACACACATAAACCACTAGCAGATTCTGGGACATCTCACAATATTGAAAATAGCTTTAATAATTTATCGACATAAGATGGACCAAATTTAAAACTCTGATAAAAGACTGCAGGCAATATATATTCCTTCCAGCCATGTCAGGAATGGTTCTGCTAAGTGGCTAACAGCTAATTGGAGCTAATTTTTATTTAGCAGATTAGCGTTTTCCTTAACTTTGAAAACTGTTAGTGGACCAGTTAACTTCCTTTAAACTAGGTTTTGCCATTAACTACATCCACTAACAGCTAACTAACAAACTGATATTAATGGCAATATTGCCAAAAATAATTATTACAATTAATTGTGGTATTTAGCCAACAATAATTAATATGACAATTAATAGATGACAATTGCACATGCATGTTGTTGTATTATTAGTCTTACAAATCATCAGTCAAACTAACTTCTTAATTTTTGCAGGTTAAAATAGTAAACTGTGAACTGAAATCCACCTTTTCTACAACATGGAGTAACAACATATCTTTAGTAACGCATCATGCAATATGCCACCAGCTCACGTGTGCTTGATAGTGAAAGTGCATTGGACACAAAAATACATCACATGGCACTAATTGCAGTATTTGCAAGTTGGCAGATATTAATTGTTGACAGTTTTTCTAATGATAAATTGCACAAGAAACTATTTTGCCCAACCCTACTGGTCATAATCCAGTCTTTCTAACCTGTTAGACATTTGTGAGAAATGTTTTCATAGTTAACCAACCTGCTGAATTTATCTCAAGATGTCAGATAAATCTGTTATGTTCCAGTCTTTGAGATATGTGGTGGGTTGAGTTTTTTTACCTGACCGTAAGATGCCATCACCAAATAACTTTTTTCATACTTTCCCTTATCACATGTAAAAATTTCTAACAAGGCTAAAAGATGGAGAAATATCACAGCAGATTAAGTAAATAAATCAAAATATAATACCTTATTTGCCTCATATTACTTTTATCAATTTTCATGTGATGCTGGATTGACAAGTTTATTCTTGGAGTTAATACTAGCAAATATGTACATGTATGTAAGGTTATCCCATTATGATAACCTTACATACATGTCAAGTTGCACGGATTGTCCGTAAATTACGATACACAGATTTAAACCTTTTTTGCCGGTATAAGGAATTATAGGGCAATCCCTCTGCTTTTTTTTTTTCAAAATCTCAGCTTCAAACTTATTTTACACCTTAGAGCCTGTATGTAAAACAAAATCCAATAAATAAGATTAAATAACCATCTCCCAACTTGGTCTGCCGCTAGAAATAAGTTCTCCACTTCTCCCTGTCCTCCTGTTATCTACACCTCATGTTCTGGCCTGTGCCTGGCCAACAACCCCCTCCCACTTTTTTTTTTTTAAATTCCACCTTTTCGAGGGTCATGGACATTGTAAAATAATGTTCTGTTGAATTCTTACACAGTAAGAATTGTTAAAACGTTTTCAGCTGTGGCATCGATCTCAGAGTATGAAGAAAGGTGCAAAAAGTCTATGCTAGGCTAACAGCTAGCCAAACAAAGACACTTTTTTTGTTTTCTTTTACAGGCTTATAAAACAACTTCTCAAAATATGTCAGTAGTGTAAAATAATGCTACCTTTATGTTTTTATAAGTCTGTCTTAATCCTGAAAAGTTATATAAAACAGGCCCTTGTTTGGCTAGTGGCTATTCATTAGCCTAGTCAGTGTTTTGCAATGCATTGCAGTTTAGATATGTTCACGCCTACAGGTTTTTGAAATACACTTAGTCTAAACAGTATCTACCTTTGTTTCAATGTCAATTTTATTTATATAGCACAAAACAACAACATGACATGGGTTGACCAAAGTGCTTCACAATTCAGCCAAGTAAATGAATAAAACAAAAGCTACACATAATAATAAAAAAACAAGTTATATACATATTTCGCATGAATAAGTTTGTATGTAACAGTAAGTAAAAAAGTAGTAAGAACTAAAATATTATTGTTTACACATACACATTAATCCCTTTAAAAAGGTTAATTAAAAATGACCACACTATCCCTTTAACCTCAACCAGTAAATTCTTATCAAGCTGTGTTTTATAAAATCTGGGGGGGTTGAAAGCATCGGCTATAAATTGTAGAAAAAACTATTTTAATTGGTTAATTTCTCACCTGAAGTCTTTGAATGTGTCACACTGACACTGATGTGTTGACTCCAAAACATCTTTAGCTCCAGTAAACTGCTGTGAAAAAATGTTTTTCCTGTAAGTTTTTTATAGTGTAACTACATAAATATTCCTTTTGATCTACATATTAGTGCCATAGGAAATATTCAAATCAGCATAAAGACCAAAACTAAAGTTGTTTTTGATTTATGAGCAGACACATATCTCCACTGAATCTGCATACATAAATAAATGATGTTCTGCTGCTGAACTCCCTCAGCGATGGTCTTCATCAGCGTTGTGTGTAATCAGTGTCAGAGCAGCAGCAGCTTCTCCTCCAGAATCTCCAGGTGGTTTATATTTACCTGTCAGACTGAGATTCTCTGTAGCATGAACACACACAAACACACACCTCCCTGTGTTTCATACATAATGTTCCTCATTAGAAACATGTCAGAAACTCTTTAACCTGGTAATATGGTGTGAAGAAGGCTCAACGTTCTCTTGAAAATCAGTACAGAAGCATGTGCTTTCTGAAAAACTGTGATTACTGAAGTGAAATCCAATACATTTTGGTTTCATCATCAATATTCTGTTATCGTAACGTGTTAGGAAATTGCCTTTCAGTACAGATCTATTTTACCAATTCATTTTATTTTACAGAAGAACAGCACAGTCAATTTGTCCCCAGACACTCACCTTGGTAGCACCTTTGACTTTTGGAACATTAAATTATTCTTCCGATAACTTTAAATTTACTGTAGAGTCATGAAACAGGTCTTGATATTTTCATGCAACTCTGCAGGATAAGTATTAAAACTATAAAATGATTGCATTCAAAACGTTTCATAACTAAAGATTCTGAATTCTAACAAGCCAAAACAACTTGACATTCTGTTGCTTTTTCTCACAAACTTCAAAATGTAAGTAAAGAGTTTTTTAGTATAACATCCACTGCTTGTGTCTGATAAAGCAAACTCTGTGGCCCATGTGACTCGTGACTGGAACGTGTACACTCAGAGTTACAAAGAACCACAGATCTGTCAGGGATGGGATTGCTGGGTTGAATTAGCCATGGCTGGGAGGAACTGGGAGAAATCCAGCTAACTTATGAGACGCAGATGCAGAGAGAGGGAGGAAAAGATGAGAAGATGGGAGTGAAGAAGCAAATAAAAAGCTACAGTGGAGTCCCTCCCTGGCAACTTTTACACAGACTGTTAATCCTAACATGAAGGTTTAAACCTGAAATGGTTGCTTCTCATCAGGAACTGCAGTGCTTTCTTAAAAAAAAAAAAACTAATTATTCAATGAAACTCCCATTAAATTAGAATTTAAAGAGAATGAAGAATGCCTGTTGTTTTTCCAAACCAGTTATAAACTGAGCTCATCTCAAGTTGATAAATGAGAGTTGTAGCTTGAAAATGCACAAGATGCTCAAGGTCTGTGTTAAGAATGTTTATTTTAAAAGAATATCAAGAAAACTGAGTTCAAATCATTTGTGTTTGCTAAATACTTATATACTATTATTTGTATAATTATTATATGTATATATGTATATATATTTTTCTCTTACCTGAACCAGTAAACACTTTTATACATCCTTATGTATGTGTAGTCACACTTGTAGTTTTTTTTTCAGTATATTTCTGTGTATTCCAGCCCTGACCACCACACCAAATTAAAGATCAGTATCTGTACAGTTTACTAAGTTTAACAATGTTTAGTGTTTTCTACGATTAGTTGACTTCGGTGGCCATCTGGAGATCTTTTGGGTTTCATGACACATTTTTCTAATATGCCAAACACACAGAAACACTAAGTGTCTTACATTTAAATATCCCCCCTTCAGTGTGTGATGGTCTGGATCAGACGGGTTAGATTTAATAAAAGATTACATACAGTACATGTGCTCCGACTGCTTTCATCTCACTGTAGAATGGGTGTGAACATGTCTCTCTCAGGCAGTGAGGATGATGACGGGCACATGATGTACATAAATACTGTCCGGCTGTGAACACCAGGGTGTGTCTGTGGTCACAGGCGGCCACCGGCAATCAAAGCCCAGTTTAACATACAGCCACAGCATTTTATGGTCCTCTGAGGTCCTCCCACAGCAGATCAAAAATCTAAATCAGAGGTTTACCACTGAAACGCTGAGTTAATCAGTTGAATTTGAGATGTTAGTGTAGCCCAGATTCAGGCTGATGTGATCCACTGTTTCGCTGATGACCTACAGATTTATCTGCAACTTTTAATTAGACGTCTTAAAGATGTACAAAATATAAAACAATACTGACCCACCTGGAGTCATTTACAAAGGTAACAGATGCATTCTATTGAATAATAAAGAAATGTATCTGTAAAATCCCAGAAAAGTGGGACATGCTGTCATTTTATGGTTTCAGACAAAAGTAAAATGTTTCCATGACATGTGTGTCTGATGGAATTGTGCTCTTGGTCCAAACGTCTTGTGCAAGAAGGATCACAGGAGTTGTGTCTTGCAGTAAAAAAAGCAGAAACCCTGACTATAAACAGCTCAGCTGCTTGTTTCTGTGTAACAAACTTGGACACACTGAATGCACTGCTGGAGTAATGAGTTCTTGGAAATTGTCCAGCTTAGCCGCCTGACTGTGTGATGATGTGATCTTTGTGCGATGATGCAGACCACGGCTGTGATGTCACAGTCAGCACTCTCGTTCACACCGGAGGGGGTCAGAGGTCACTCCAGGAGCATTCCAGGACAGACAACGTGGCTCCCTGAAGGAATGGATGGAGCTGTAGCTCTTCTGCTTCAGCCTGCCTCCTTCAGTCTGCAGCCAAAACTTCACACACAAGTTTGATATTCTATTCTTATTAGGACCGTTCATAGACTTCCTTTCATTTGTAGTTGTTTCTGAACCACTGCCTTAAAAATGTAAATTATCTTGTTACTCCAGGTTTATAATGACAAAATAAATGTATAACTAAATAATTATAATGTATATTTTTATAAAACAAATTTTAAAGTGATCAAAATTTTCAGTAGAAAAAAAAGTATTTCTACAAACACTTGGCAGCAGTGATGCAGCACAACACACTCTCACTAGATGTCAGTGTGGTTTGTAGTTTAAGGTTCAGACCTGCCAGGCCTTTTACTTTACAAGAAAAGTTTTTTTTTTCTAAAACCACAAACAGAAAAACTATCTGAAACATTCAGTTTGGTTAGAAAATTAGGTTTTATCATTGGAAGCAGCCAGCCCAAGTAAACCCATTCTGAGGCAGTAATCTACAGGTTAGAAGGTCCTCCACTGACCGACTGCAGGGGGACAAAAGCTGCTGCTTCACTTTTTTAATTATTTTGTTTTTATATCATTAAATGGCCCTGCGCCACCCCCCACCCCCATTTCATATCAGCAAATTTCTGAAAGTCCCAAAATCAAGTACAAACAAAAACTTGCTTTTCTCTGGTGTTTTATACTCTAAGAGTTGATTTATGCTGTGATTTCATGTGATTTCACTGCCTTTTACCAGGTTTTATTCTCTTTTGACTTGTCTGCTTTGTACAGCACCTGGGATCTGTATAAATGTTTAAGGTGTTTTACAAATAAAACAGGATTTGATGGAACACGATGTTGATTTTTTAATTTTTTTACCATGTAAAACTCCATTTTTTTTATCATTTCAACCATAATTTGTTTTATAAAACTGCATAAACCTCTAAGGTCATAAGTTCATATGTAACCATGTTTTGCACTCAGACTTTTCTGAAACAAACACAAAACTCAGAAAGTCATGTTTATTGTGCAGGAGACAGTTGAGAGATACATGTATTAATTAACCAGAGTTAAAAATCATGGAAGGTTATTTGCTAAAATAAAAACAAAAGCTTCAAAACTGGAATTAATGGTCAGAATGAAGTTTTCATCAGGTATGTTTTACTGTTTTCAGCCTCTTTACTGTATTTGGACATTTTTCATCTATACTTTTTAGCTTTGGTCCAGCTTTTTTATTTTAGCATTTGTTCAGCTCTTACCAAGCTTACATCTGCCTTTTCCTGTTTTTCTGTTTCACTGCTTCTGACACTTCACTAGTGTTTTTTGGATTTTGACAGCCTTTTGCTCCTTTTAGCTTTTAGCAATCATTATTCTGATTTCTTCTAACATTTTGGTACATCTGGCACAAGTGTTCTGATACTTTTGCTTTTTAGTGAGCAGGTTTTCATTTTTGGCTAGATTTTCCAAAACTTCTCATTTTTTTACTTTTTGCAAGTTTTCAGTCTCTTCAGCAGCTTTTAATAATAAACATTCACGCTGTGTTTTTGCAGGGAATGCAATTTTTATAGTTGAAGAAACAAAGTCATCTTCAGATTGGAGTTTTCAGACATAAATGCTGATAAACTTTCATGTGAAGGCTTTTATTTGTTTTCTTTGAGGCTACTGTCGTGAACACTTTATTTTAAATGAAACATGGTTTAACTTTAAGGTTTACACAAGATCTGTATGTTAGATGTTACAACACACTGCTGAAAATCATCCCTTTAAAACAAAGTTTAGGGATTCTAAAGCAAACAGTAAAGGTTTTCAGAGACACAATAAATAAAAGAAAGTATTAAAACTATAAAATAAAAGCCAACATTAGACTTCTGCTTTACTATTTCAGAAAATGACAGCTTCTTAAATCCTGACAAGTTATTAAACTTTGAAGTGAGTAAGTGGAGGAAAAAAACGACATCATTGTTATTCAGCCAACTCTATGAGTGATTGATGGAGCAGCGAGCGCTTCATCCAACATCACTCTGCTGTTTGATCATCTCACTGTGAAAGTTAGTGATTTGGATGAAATGCTTCAGGGTCAAGCTCCAAAACTAAAACAAAAAGCTACAAACTATTTGCTGAACTTTGCTGCCATTTTGATTTAATCTAATTCCAGGAAGACACGTCATCCTCATCTGCAAACTCCGTAAAACATCTTCAGACAGCGATAAAACACAAACATTATGAGCCGTAACACATTATTTTTAAGTCTTCAGTACTTAAATCTTCATTTGAAATGTTAAAACTAAAAATTATTGATGCAATAAAACATATAACATTTCTTTTTTTTCATCAAACTACTGTAACACCATCAGGAGGTGTTGATTCTGCCTTTCAGTTCATCCAGTGACAGTTTTACTCACCTGACCGTCTTCCATAAATACCTTTAAAATGATAACAGAGTACCATTATTAAAGCAATATATTTGCTGTGTTTGAAACTATTAGGATGTTTTTTTATTTTTATATTGCATAGTGATAGTGAAAATATATACTGAAAATAAAACAATTTACTGAGTCAAAACATGTGAGTCATAAATGCCCTAAAACCTCCACAACATTCCTGTAAATTCTTCACAATCGTTCTTTTGTCAAGTATCTTAATTCTCTTTCATCTCTCCGTCCTCAACCACCAGCCGACGTCCACCTGACCCTCATCAGAGCCACAAACAGCAGATCTTTTTAAGATTGTTTTCTACATTGAAGAGTGTCTGAGCAGGACTGCATCCCAACCTTCGTCTAAAATAAAACCTAATTTAGTTTCAGACTGAAACCTTCGGCCTGTTTGCATAGTCTGGAAGTGATTGCTGATTACATTCCTGTGTGGAACAGTTTGTAGTATTTTTAGTGGCATGATCATGTCGCCCCCTTTGTATTGCTGTGATGTGGCTCCAAAAGCTGGTCCTGGATCTGCACAGGAAGGCCCACCATCAAATCTGAGCACGAGGAGACACACGACCACAGCCGGTCTGATGGGTTCACCTGAGAGCCGTGGTTACCTGCAGGATGGAGCAGACTTGTTATTCAACCACAAAGATGGATTTATACTCTTAAAATAAGGATGCCAATACACAGCATGGAATCACCCTTTTACTTTTTTGTTCACAATTTTTGCTTGTTTTCATGTCCCGTATATTTAACAGAATAAATAAGCACGCAAATTGGACTTAAGAACATGGATGATTGGGAATATTCTATTGCAACATTTGGTAGCAGTATGTTATGGAATGTGGTCACAGTTTGCAAAAAAATTGACATATTTCCTCCCGAACAATGAACCACTTCAGATCAGACCGGCTTCACGGTACAATCATCTACGGAAGAGCAGAGCTGTCACATGACATGACGTTATTGTTTCGCTGTCTCTCGTCATATTATAATGTGTCATGGTTTTCACCAGTTTTTTTTTTTTAAGTTTCTAAATGCAGATACAGAGTGTATTCACCTGTAATGTTACCTGCCATGATGATGGACCAGGTTTGGGCACGTACCTAAAAACGCCCGACAAAGCAAATAAAAAAAAAAAGTATGAGGTTTGTTGACTAGTTTTTTGTGATTTATGTTGCCATGGTAACTCGAAACGCTACTAAAATTAACAGCACACTGCCCACCGCCGAGCCGGTCATTTTGATACAACATTTGCAGGGGTGCATGTTGCCGTCTTTTGTTGCCGCATTAATGTACTACTATAAAAAGATATAAAGTTTAGAGATCCTTCCTTGAGGGGGTCAATAAAAGGCGCCGCCATTCAAATATATGCTTCACAAAGCGTTTTTCTGCACTCCTATTCGTTTGAAACGCAAAGGCCTAATAGTGAAGCAGATAAGTGAAACAATCCTTCAAATGGTGACGCAAGCAGGAAATTTGGTAAAAGCTCATTTAAAAAGCACCAGTCACCAGTGTGCCCTGGTTGTGTGCTGACATCACTTCATTACATTTGTAAGAAATCAAGAGAAAATTACACAAACACAGGCAATCAAGAAATCATTTATATATGTTCAGTTGTTGCTTAGATAGGAACAATTGAAACTATAGGAGGCCAATAATTTATATTGTTTAGGTTACCATCCTAAAATTCTAATTTTAGACCATCACAAATAAAATAGTGCTTCTCATTAATCTGGTTAGCAAGAAACAGTTTTCTATTTAAAAGTTTACCAGGTTATAATTAAAAAGTTGCCTTCAAGCCCAGGCCACCCTTTCAAAAGATATCTGTGATCTCCGTGGGATTTGCTGGGTTAAATAACAGTAAAATAAAATAAAATAACTAAAAACCTTAAGCAATATATGGTGAGGCACGGCAGCTATCTTGGATATTTGCATGGCCAGCAGTATTTCTGAAAAGAGTGGACCTTGACGGGTACATGTACCACATTACATGCTTGCATTAGGATTTGAACGATTCTCATGAAATATGCAAAAATCGACTGCACTATAATAAAGAAACCGTTTGTTTGAGGCTTACTTTTTAGTCTGCAGGCCTGTCACAATAAACAATTGATGGTATGATAAATTAAATTGAGGAAAATAAATTAAAACGAAGACAACGATTTTCATTTGCATGCTTGTTTTCTTCATGTCTCCCTCTTTTCTACTTCTTAGCATAGAGAGAAGTGAACTCTGCGTCAGGTATTTGCCAGGTGCATGGTCTCTAACCTCTGTAGCATGAGAGCCCCATGAACAGGCATTTAGCCAGAGGAGCGTCTTCAGTTTTCTGACCTTCATACAGCAGGACGCCCTCAGGGCACCGTGACAAACCTTGGGATTGCCGACAGCTGTTATTTCTTTTTACACTATGTAATTTTTAATGTAAACGTCTGTAAACAGGGGTTGTTATATTGTCATATTAGTTTAAACTAGTCTCCAAAATTATTGTTTATCACAATAATTTCGGAGACAATTTATCATCCAGTAAAATTTGTTATCCTGACAGGCCTGTGTCTGTTCTTCTTAAGAATGCTGTCAGTGAAACGAACACGTGTGTAGTTGGCCCGGTGACCCCAAATGAGCCATTGGAATGAACTTTATTATTTCCACAGATTTTGGTTTTCTCTACAGGTCTTCAACACTTTTATGTTTTTCTGTTGTGACGGGGGGCGGGTCGGGGTTCGGGGGACTCTTGGGACGGTTTGGTGAGTTTGGGGGGGAGCATCATGCTG
>JARVJO010000164.1:25326255-25337261 GCA_031762555.1 Cynodonichthys magdalenae | reverse complement strand
GAAAATTGTTAATTGTCTGAAATAAATTTAATTCATTCATTCATTCATTCATTCATTCATTCATTCATTCATTCATATTCACAAAGTTCTGCATTCAAATAGGCTTTAAAATGTAAAAATGTAAATGTCTTCCTTTTTAATCACCATAACTGCTTCATCTGTTTTTCTCTAACTTTGTCAGATAACTGTGTCCCTGACATTGTTACCTCTCTCTCAGGGGCAGGTTGGGGTTACTGAGGAAGGAAAGCTGCTGCTCCAGACTGCAGACCCGAAAGGCCAGGTAACATGATGACAGGATGAGCAGAATGATGCTGAGGACAGAGGAAGAGAAGAACATGTTTAAGATGCTGACAGAACATTTATCTGTTCATATGGAGGAAATGAGTTGTAATGTCTTTAAATGAACACTAGGAGGCAGTGTTTGACCTTTTTGACATATTCAACATATTTGAGGTGACATTTAAATGTTTAATATGTTCCTTTGTTTATTTTTTTAAAGCCACAAGTTTTGATCATTGCTCTGCAGCTACATTAGATAAACAACATGTAATTAATTCAGGTGATTATATTGCCTACAGCTTCATGTTTTTAATTTCACATTTAAATACATTTATTATTTCCTTTAGTAGTAGTTGTATTGTTCTATATGCAACTATAAATACAACTGTCAGGTAAGTTGCACATTATCACCAAACTACCTGCTTCCTTTCTCTTATTATATTGTTTGAATGATAGATTTGAACTTTTACATCATTAATTATATACTTTAAAGAACAGTTAATGATGTACACATCTTAAGCAAAGAATTTGACATAAAAAAGATATTTCACTGACAAATGTGGGAAAAATACAAATGATGTGTTTTAGCAGGTTCGTTCCCTTGTTGAGTCTATCTGAATCACCCCTATTTATTTCTCCATGTTAAGGCTCAGTGTGTGTGTGTGTGTGTGTGTGTGTGTGTGTGTGTGTGTGTGTGTGTGGAGTTGTGAGTCAGCTGTTGGTGAAGGTGAAGGTGGTGCTGTTGGTTTCTTTGTACACTCACAGCAGGGTGAAGACCTTGAGCAGCTGGTACTCCATCTGGCCCAACTCTGCCACTGGCTCTGATAAAAGACCCCTGTCTGTCTGCAGACCTCGCTCTGAAACACACATGCATGCACGCACAATAACACAAACCCATTCACATTATTACCAGACTTTGCTGCATGTTTCACTTTTAAAGCTGCTGACGCACCTGTTTCTGTAAATCTGAAGGAGGTGAGTGTAGCTGAAGCTTATACAGTTGTTGTGCTCTTATTTTAAATCTTTACAAGCAACATGGAAAATAATGAGCAAGTATTCAAAATATACCTTAAAAAGCTACCCTTGAATAATGTTTTTATGTTTGCATTGTAGCTTTAAATGGTTTCTTTCTGTGACTAACTTGATTGAAACAGTCATGAAAAAAATGTCAGTCTGTAGGATGTAGTGACATCTAGTGGTGAGTCATCAGACTACAACCAAATTAAAACTCCTCCCTCACTCTGTCTTTCCAACCATGCAGGAGAAACAAAGTCTGGGCAAAATAAAATGATCTAACTTTAAAAAAAAACAATGGAAAGCTTATCCTTATGGCATCGTTTAGGTTTATCAGTTCTTGGCTACTGTATAAAAAAACAGTTTGAAAAGGCGGGATGGATCTCTCCAGGTTGGGAGGGAGGTGCTTCATCAAGTGGAGAAATTTATGAAGTATCTCAGGGTTTTGTTCACAAGTGAGGGAAGACTGGAGTGAAACATTGACAAACGTATTAGTGCAGTTTCAGCAGCTGCAAGGAGAAGCTCTGTTTACCAGTTGCTCCACGTTCCTACGCTCGCCTGCGGTCACAAACTTTGGGTAGTGACTGAAAGAACGATACACACACATACATACACTCAGATACACGCAGGGTAGCTGGCCTCTGAGAAGTCCAGTTGTCTGAGGGACTCAGAGTAGAGCCGCTGCTCCTCCACATCAAGTGGAGACATCTGAGGTGGTTCAGGCATCTTGTAAGGATGCCCCGCTGGCCCCTCTAAGGAGGTGTTCCAGACATGTTCAAAGGGGACCTTCACTTGTGACATCATGCATATCATACATTATCTGCGGCTCTCTCAAATGATCGGACAAGGAGAGTCAGTATTATTACCGTTACAGAAAAAGATGTCTCTACACATCTGATTTCAGGAATCACAGGAAAGTTCAGTTCAGTTCAGGTTGTCTGGAGGGTCGAGGTCTTTGACAGACTTGGAAAACAAGCGGAAATGTTAAAAAACTTGGTGTTTTTACCAACGTCTTATAGCTTGTTGAGTGGACAGAGTCCTGTGGCTAGTGTTTAAATCAAAAAGAAGGTGAAGGTCCACACTTAGAGGAGACCCGCCGGAGAGACTGTGTCTCGATTGGCCTGTGAGTTCACTCAGAAGAGCTGAGAGAGAGAGGGGTCTGGACCTCCTTGTTCAAGCTGCAGAACAAGAACAGGTAATGGATGGATGGATGGATGGATTAATCTCTAGTTGGAGCTTAATGTGTCATTACAAAGAGAAAAATCTTAACAGAGATTACTCATTTAGTCAAAAAAAGATCCAAAACAGAAACAAACAGAAGCAGTGGACTGGACTAAATGACAACAGTTTGATTTAATATCAACAAACATTCACTCTGTTGTCTCTGCAATAATTCTGTCCTCTCTGACTTCCTTTTTTTTTTAATTTACGCCAAACAACAAACTGCTTCTCCTGATCAACCTCTTTTTTGGCAGCAGTTTTTCCATCACAAATTACATTACATAACCAAGATTTACTTGTTGGCAGGCAGAGTGTTGCTCCTCTTTTTCAGCCAATCAGGACACGGATAGATCCTGAGACTGAAAACTTTATTAACTGTGCTGTAAAACAAACCCGAGGACGGGTAATTGAATTGTATTTTCTTATTTATTCTAAGAGGGTGACTAGTGTTATTAAATAACTGGTTGTACTGAAGCTCATTAACTTAGTTCATCCCAGTGTGAACCTTTCATATAATGTCAGAGTTTTGTGGCTTTAGGTGAGCTGAGAGTCAGACTTTATGTTGGCACAACGACTCTATCATCACCATTTAAGTACCTTCCAGTGGCTGCTCTGCCTTGAAGGGGGTGTCTGCAGCTCCGAGGCCGCTGGTAGAGGTTCCCAGGAGGTCAGGAAGGGAGGAGGACACAGACACCCCAGAGGGTTTCCTCCTCCACTTTAACACTGATGGAAATTCATCAACTACTGGGAACTCATCCGGAGTTGGGAACTCGTCCTGTGTAGCAGCAGAAAGAGTATTTAAAAAAAATACGTCCTGCTTTAACAAATTTTAATCTAAAATCCACTAGCCTGCAAGTTTGTGAACCCAAAGGTGCTACTGTTCTTAATTTATAACATAAAAAGTGTAAAAATCAAAGTGTTATTTGTTAAGTATTTTTATACAATGAGGAGCAGAGGGCTGTAGGTTTGAGGGACAAATAAGGGTGGAGGCAGATTTGGGTGCTTCACCTTACTCAAACACATTTTTCCTGTTGATCAGGGGTTTCAAACCTGTGACCTCCTGATTACAGTTTCTGCTGTACCGCTCCCCCTGTTTATGTCCATTAATAAAACTTCTTGTCTGCAAAGCTTTTAGTTTGAAAATAATTTTCATTTACAATTTAAAAAAAGCTGAACTTCCACTGAACCTGCAGACCTTGGAAGATTCTACTCTGAGGAAAAAATACAACAAAGAAATTAAATTCTGTCCGTCATGCTTTTACGTTTTAACATTTCCTTAGAGTTAAGGTTATTTACTGTATCTTTTGTTTCATTTCTTGGTTTTTGCTTTTTAAAGTTATCATCATAACACAGGGGCCTCATGAACAAACATCCTTTTTACAAGAATAATAAAAGTTTGGGAAAGGAGAGCGATCAAGGTCAAGCATGAGAAAATATCCTAATTAATGCTTAGCACAAAAGCTTTATTGTTACAAGGCAGCCTGTCCACACACACACACATACACCCACACAGGTCTGGTTTGTATATCCCTGTGGGAACCGTGCATTGACTTCCATTCAATTTTTCGAAATTTTATAGCCTAACCCTGACAATTTACCATAAAATTAACCTCACAGGTACCTACCTTACCCTAAAACTAACCTAAACTCAATTCACACCTTGGTCCTAAACCTAACCCCCCACCCATAATTTGCATTTGAACCTGTGGGGACCGGGCATTGGGCCCCATGATGCACCTTCGGTCCCCACGAGGCTGCTTTATTGGGAAAATTGTCCACACAATGTAGGAAAAACAAGGCCACACACACACACACACACACACACATCCTTGTACTTGCATCAAACTGAGGACTTTGTAGTGACTTCCATTCATTTTGCAACTGCATTTATGCTTAACCCAGACATTTCCCTAACCTCATTTCCAAACAATGTCCTCACTTTGTTGGTTAAAAACCTACGATGGTCCTCACTCTGTAGCAGAAACAAGTGTACACACACACAAAGACAAGGGGACTTCAGAGCTCTTTGATAGCATCTTGTAGACTGGAGGAATAATTCACCGCAGAGCCTCAGCAGCAACAGAACGACAGATTGAACCAGTGTCTGCACAGACCTGAAGTCAGCCTTCTGTGCTTCTCACACGTTGATATTTAATTTGATCTTTACATTTTTTAAACCTTACAGTAGTTAATAAATGGTGCTTCCCTCCTTCAAAGTCTGTTCCACTCACCAGCGATAAAGTCGGCTCCTCCATGAACTGTTTCAAGCTCAAGCTCTTTCCATTGACCTGCAGATAGAAATCAGCTGTTTTACTGACAGATGTGCCACACGGTGTGTGTGTGTGTGTGTTCACTGACCTGTAGGTGTGTGCAGATCCTGCGGAGGACATCGTACACACTGTCTCTTGACAGCAGAGAGACAAACACATACTGAAAACATGAAAGACAAGAAGAACATCCTCTTGATATACTCGTTTAATTTAACATGTGCTAAAGACCTAATGGCTCTATTTACACAAATATGTACTCATTTTAGCCATAAGAAGGCAGAAGATATTTTGTTGCAAACATGAAATATTACCCATTAAATAAATACTTCAGTTAAGTGATGCTATGCTAATGATGTTAGCATGCAGTCAGTAATTGCATAGCGTTATGGTGGTCCTCAAAGAGCCAGTTTTGACATTTCATATTTAACTTTGACTAAACAGAAAACGTCACGTTTCTGAGCACCGCTAACAATAACTGAGCTCTACATGGTATTTCCTGTATAGAAACTGTGTTTTAACACATCTTAAGAACACTGAAAAGTACTACATGTACGACTGACTAAATGTGAAATAAATAATACAGAAATACTATTAATAGTAAGAGTTTCACTCACTGTTGAGTTGTGTTAAGGGGCCAGACAAGTATTACTATACTTCATCTTTTAAATGTGTTTATTTTGTTATATTGAATCATAAATTTAAAGTTTACCATTAATATAAAAAATATTTAGTGGGCCAGATGGAAGTCACCCGTGGGCCTTGAATTTGACACACGTGGTTTAGAAACATGTAAAAGGTGAAATCTGGACAAAAGTTTTTAAAATAATCAGAAAGTTTTAATATGAAATATGTTTTCTTAAATCCATTATTGTTGTGGTTAATGTTTCCGTGTAAAACTCTGAACCACAGCTCATATAAAAATAAATAAAAAGTCCCAGATTTACAGTATTTTAGGTTTCACCTGACCATACCTGCATGGATTGTTTATTTTAACACAACTCTATGCACTGTGTTCCAGCTTCACACCTGCTCCTGTAAGCTGCTGACACATCTGCACTGCATCTAGCATTAAATCTCACAATATGTGGTTCCAAAGTTTCTTTTTCTTTTTCTGTCCTTTTGTCATGGTTTGTTCCTCTTTTTTCTCTTCTATACCATGTCATGTTTTTTTTTTAATCATACCTTCCCTACATCTTGTCAGATGTGCATAAAGCCAGCTAAATGTGTTTGTTTTAAAAGTATGTTAATGTAGTGTTTTGCCTTTCTTATCTGCTTCCTGCCTGAGCGTACTTGTTTAGTCATCAACTAGGAAACACATTGTCCACGAGTCAAGTTAATGTGAAACATGGCTAAAGAATAAAACAAAAAAAAAAATAACACACACAGACAACACTGTCAGACTTTTTGAATCATTTGTTTGAATTTAAAACATAAAGTTGATGGTATGATGGTCCAGTTAGTTCAAAACACAAGTCTTGTTCTAAAGGAGGGGTGTTAAATCCTGGTCCTTGAAAAACACAGTCCAGCATGTTTTAGAGGTTCCTCTGCTCAAACACAACTGGTTTGAGTGAATGGGCCATTAGAAGGTTTCTGCAGAACTTGAAGAGGTAACTGAATCACTCAGTTGGGAGTGTTGAAGCAGAGAACTAAAAAAAGAACATGCAGGATAGTGGCCCTCGAGGACCACCTGTGTTCTGAAGTATACTAAAGCAAATACTTTACTAAGTCTACATTCAACCTTGCAGCACAACTTAGATTTGTCAAGTTGCATCAGAGTGAAATACAAGACATTTTGGTGAAAACCAAACAACATATCAGGAAAGGTACTCCACACTAACAGTGGTGGAGGGTTGACAGTTTGGTGTTCGGACCTGTACACCCGATGATGGCAGGTTGTTGGAGACTAGATACGACTCGAAATTGTGAGAAATAGGAAAATAGGCAAACTTTCTATTGAAGTCGCTTGAGATTGCAATGAAACGTTTGCACCATTGCCTTTTGTGTGCATGGTATACAAAACTGTATTCTTGATATTTTGTTGCCCACCTCCATCCACATTGTACCCACCTCGGCAGCCGCTGCCACATTTATGATTTCACCTACTGCATTACACTTTTGAAA
This sequence comes from Cynodonichthys magdalenae, assembly GCA_031762555.1. Taxonomy (NCBI): domain Eukaryota; kingdom Metazoa; phylum Chordata; class Actinopteri; order Cyprinodontiformes; family Rivulidae; genus Cynodonichthys; species Cynodonichthys magdalenae. The sequence continues at coordinate 25,330,356 of JARVJO010000164.1, read as the reverse complement.
TAAAGCCTCTGCAACTCAGACAAGAAAACACCTGCAAACATTTCTGAACACTTTGGAGTTTCCCTTGCAAATTCTGTTTGTCAGCTGGTCAATAACAGTAGCAGCCCTGTGAGATACCCCCCTAAAGCAGAAGTATCAACCATATCCTCCTCAGATATCTCAAGTGCTCAAGAGTCAAATGTGAGGCCATCTGTCCGACAGGCTCAAATTAAGTCATGCAGCAGGACAAAGGCTCCAAACAAGACAGTCAATCTACAACAGAAAGGTTAGGACAGAAAGCTAAAAGTGCAATACTGGTCCAATCAAAGATCAGACTCAGCCTAATTAAAATGGTGCGACGAGATACTAATAAAGCTAAAAGTCTGTAGAACTCAATAAACTGAGACGACATGCAGGAAAGAGTTTAGGCAAAAAAAAATCATACACAAGTTATTTTATCTGATTTAGATTCATTAAAACAGTCTTTACCCTCTGATCAGCAGAGACACCCACATACAGATTATCTATCCCTGTATGCTGATTTTAACATAGAAGCTGATAATAAGCATTTTCTTTATAAACTTGTGTTCAAAAGCATTTTTTAAAAACTACTCTTGTGGTGGAAAAACCTTCCCATCTCTTGTGCTTTACTGGGACTCTGCTTCCATCTATGGCATGCTGGGTTTTTTCTTTTCCCATCACTGCTCTGGTGGAAAATACAGCCACACTGAGCTAATCAGTGTTAGCGTTTAGAGTGAGTGTGACTCAAGTGTGTACCTTCTGGTTGGTGTCTGTTGTGATGGCCAAGCCGTTTGGCACAAGGCCGGCCGTTTTGTGCTTCTTCACCAGCCTCACAGAAATGACTGGAATAGCCACCTGAGCAGAATGACAAAAAGTAGGACAAATACTGCATTAGACGATGATACAATTTCTCACCTACAAGGAAGATGAAAAAAAATAAGAGCTGAATTTTAAAGACCATTGTCATATAATTTGAGGAAAAGTCCCTGCAGAAAGTTGGCAGGTAACACAAAACGCGTGTTATTTGAGACAGAATGTGAAGAATGCAGAATGAATAAGTGGCTCACTGTCACTGAAACCTCAGGAAAGGAGAGGTTTCAAGGAAATGAAGGAAAAGGCAGAATGCACATCAAACACAAAGCTCTCATATCTGGTCTGAGAACATCTACAGATTTTAAAGACACATCAAGACAATGACCTAAAGAAACATTTTCACATGTCAAAGCAAGTTTGGTTCAAGTTGATTCAAAATCCAGACTGATTTTTAGCATATTTTGTAAAATTCGCCAACCAGGTTTATAGACTGTGACCTAAAAGTGACTCTGTTCACGTTTCTCAGTCAGTTTGGGTTTATTAACATTATGTCAACCCCTACATATTTCTATTTGTTTACTGACCTACAAAAATACATAAATTTCCCCAAAAACAGTACTAACTTTTAAAGAATATAACCCTATTTGTAATCCCGAGTCCAAAGCGCTCCGCAGAAATCTCCTTACTTCTAGTCGAAAACAAACAAAAAACAAACCAAAAAACGGAAAACAACTTTTGATATAATTAGCTGTGGAGAGACCATAAATGGATCCAGTTGGTCAAAGGAGTTGTCAAAAAGGGGAGGACCTACACAACCATTCTGAGACCTCAGTTAAGGCATTAGAAGCCCCTGGTGAAGTGCAGGAGCCTCTGAATGCAGGAAAGCATCACAAAGAACCATTGGAGGGGCCTAGATGTGAAATAAATTTAAAGCTGAGTTTGTCCGAGACAACATGTTATCATTTAAATCTCATATCAGAAACAATCGTTCAGTTCAGCCTACTTTCACTATAACCTCACTCATATCCATCCATCCCTCTCACCCAGCAGCCCTGCAATTGTGGTTCACTCTTTGGTCACATCCTGTCTAGTTTACTGCAACTTCCTTCTTTTTGGTTGAACAGCAAAATCCATCCATGAATTCCCAACTGGTCCAAAACTCAGCTGCTCGGATCAAAAAAAAAAAAAAAAAAATTTATAGAATTGCGCCGCTCAGGGTGGCAGCACGTTGGAGTAGCTCCGTTACTTTCATCAAGATTTTCTTTTCTTTTTGGGTGTTCATTCCTGCCTTTCTGGGGTAAAAGTTAAATTTTTTGGACTGCCATTTGTTTTTGTTTTGGGTGCTGTGCAGCTGGATTGATTTTTGCCAATACTTTTTTGTACTTTTCTTTTTGTATTAATGCATAACCATAGCAACAAAGTGGTTTACAACAGGGAGCACCTGATTAATATAGCAAAATCTGAAATAATACCACAACAGAAGCCACAAATCCCAGAGGAGTTAAAAAGGAGGCGTCGTGGATGCAGAGCAGGAGCAAAGAGGCGAGAGAGAAGAAGGAAGTTCAAACCATCTCTTCCATCAATCCTAATGGGCAACAGTAAGAGTATTAAGCAAGAGTATAGGGAATGCAGTATTATGTGTTTCACTGAGACATGGCTGCAGGATCATATCCCCGACTTCAATGTCTCTCTACCAGGCTTCCTGACTGTACGAGCAGACAGCGATTTAAAGAGCAGCGGGAAAGAGAAAGGAGGTGAATTAGCAGTGCTTGTGAACAACAGATGGTGTCATCCAGGACATGTTACTGTGAAATGTCATCATTGCAGTCCAGACATTGAACTCTTGGCAGTAAGTTTCCGTCCATATTATTTACCAAGAGAGTTCACAAGTGTTATTTTGGCAACTGTTTACATTCCACCCTCAGCTGTTGCCGACACTGCATGTGATATTGTCAGATCTGTTGTTGCTAAGACACAGACACAAAACCCCAATGCATTTGTAGCAATATCTGGTGATTTTAATCATGCCTCACTCTCCACTACTCTGCCAACATTTCAACAATTTGTCAGCTGTTCTACGAGAGAAAACAAGACATTGGATTTGTTTAACACAAATGTTAAGGATTCATATATCGCCAATGCAAGACCTCCTCTGGGTAATTCAGATCACAACCTTGTTTATCTCTGCTCAGAATATAATTCGCTTGTTCAGAGACAACCTGTAACTACAAGGACAGTGAGAAAGTGGTCACAGGAAGCTGGAACAGCCCTACAGAGTTGTTTTGAAACTACAAATTGGATTGCTATTTGCCAGCCACATGGAGATGACATACAGCAGGTAAAATAAGTATTGAACACGTCACCATTTTTCTCAGTAAATATATTTCTAGAGGTGCTATTGACATGAAATTTTCACCAGATATCAGTAACAACCTAAGTTTTTTGGGGTGATGTGCAGTGCCATTTGACCTTCAATTTTGGTCTCATCTGACCAGACTATATTCTCCCAGTATTTCACAGGCTTGTCTAAATGTTGTGCAGCAAACTTTAAACGAGCTTCAACATGCTTTTTCTTCAGTAATGGAGTTTTGCGTGGTGAGCGTGCATACAGGCCATGGCAGTTGAGTGCATTACTTATCGTTTTCTTTGAAACGATTGTACCTGCTAATTCCAGGTTTTTCTGAAGCTCTCCACAAGTGGTCCTTGGCTCTTGGACAACTCTTCTGATAATTCTTTTCACTCCTCTGTCAGAAATCTTGCGAGGAGCACCTGGTCGTGGTCGGTTTATGGTGAAATGATGTTTTTTCCACTTCCGGATTATGGCCCCAACAGTGCTCACTGGAACATTCAGAAGTTTAGAAATCCTTCTGTAACCAATGCCATCATTATGCTTTGCAACAATAAGGTTGCAAAGGTCTTGTGAGAGCTCTTTACTTTTACTCATCATGAGATGTTTCTTGTGTGATACCTGGTCATCATTTGGGACTGAACCAGCTGATATTAATTTGCACTGACAAGGGGCAGGATTGCTTTCTAATTACTGAGAGAGTTCAGCTGGTGTCTTGGCTTTCCATGATTTTTTGCACCTCCCTTTCTTCATGTGTTCAATACTTTTTCCTTGTGCCATTCCACATTTTTACACATAACTTAATTTCTGGACATCTATGGTTTGATTTCTTTGTATGTATGGATTACTTGGGTTGTTATCGACATCTGGTGAAAATTTCATGTCAATAGCACCTCTAGAAATATATTTACTGAGAAAAATGGTGACGTGTTCAATACTTA
>JARVJO010000164.1:25272617-25301106 GCA_031762555.1 Cynodonichthys magdalenae | reverse complement strand
ATAAACTCTTCTGTTTCTTCCTGGTTACAACCCAGAAGGTGGTACCTTTTACGTCAGACGTAGAACGTAGCTCATTTGTGTTTACAGACAAAAGAACACACTGATAACACAGAGACCAACTCTGTCTGTTTTAAACTTAATGCTGCAATGAGCAGAAAGTGTAAAATGTTAAACTTCAGTTAATCAATTACATAATTTCTTCAACACGGTGACACTTTTTACATGATATATTTTTGTTAGCCTAATGTCTGTTTGGTTATGTTAAATAGTATCCATGGAAAGCTGTGATGGTCTTGAATTGTGATAAACATTCTTTGGAAATGAATTGTGTGTATAGTGTTGTGGAACCATAGGCTAAAGGCTTTGTATTCCTGAATAAACAACTACTACAACTACTACTACTACTACTACTACTACAACAACACACTCCTGATGATGCTTCAGATCTTTAGAAGGATTCATGGAGATCATCTCAAAATCATTTTGATGCTTTCTAAGCTACAAAGTACAAATAAAATCCGTTATTAAATGTTGAGATATTTCAGTAAAGTATAGATAGTTCATTTGTGTAGCAGTCCCTCAGTATTAATGTATAAAGATGTGTTCTACATGTGTTAATTTCAAAATAAAGTATCTGTGATTATCCTGTGAAGTTACAGACAATGATGAGTTTTAGGATTAAAATCAGAGAATATAAAATGTTTGATTTAAAATATTCCTAGACAGAAGCTTTATTATTACTGAGTTTTAACTTAGGTTTTATGTTAAGGAAGAAGTTGTGGTTGTTTTGATCAAACCTTAAAAATAACATTATAATCTGATGAGCGACTGTCAGAGGGTGTGTTGTGAAGGACTCTCAGCTACTACCACTTCAGATTTTACCTCAATATCTGTGAAACTGACAGATTTTTAGCTGTTTTGTGTTGGCTAATACTGAAAAGCTGTGGTGGCCATCTTGATTTGGATCAACTCCACGAGTTAATCAGACGTACATCCAGTGATCATTTCCTGCTTTCATTAAAATCCATTCAGTGGTTCATGAAATATTTTACTAACAAACATTTAAAGACACACGAACTTCTTTTTTTTTTTTTTTTTAGAAGTGAGTGATTATAACTCAGCTTGTATTAGTTTATTACTGGAGTGTTTTCTTATGGTACAAGGTCCTGATGTGAGCTTTGGGAACCAGTCTTTACCTGACACCTGGGACTGGTTCTGATGCCAGACTTGAGCTGTTTGGCTGACTCAACACAGGCCGACACACTAAAAACAAAATATCCACAGTGCGTGACCGTGGGAGAGACATAGCCGTTTAAATGAAAGTTCATCTGATAAAACCCAAACGGAGTCTGCACAATAACCAAAAATTAAACAAATGTTGCCTCGACGTCATCATAATCTGATTTCCTCTCAGTCATCTGACGCCGATCATTAGCATGCTGCTCACGCTCAAGTCCAACGTTAACAGCTCTCCTGTTTCCAGGACTGAAAGAGGCGGCTGCACAGGAATTCCTGCGAAAAAGCTTGAATAGCTGAGAGCTGCTTGTGAAGTTACACACGACTGCAGCTGTCTGTGATGGATTTCTGTTGTTTTTACATGTTGACTGCATGAAATAATCATCTGTAGTGAGAGCCTTCAACATAAGCAGAGGCAGGCAAACAACTGTCAGAACAGAACATGACTGAAAATACACAAGACACATGTCAACAACTATCTATCTATCTATCTATCTATCTATCTATCTATCTATCTATTCCTTCTTTGTCTCTGGAGATGAGCATTTTGCTCCGTCACAAGACGTCCTCCAATCTAATTAACTGTAATCTTGTTAAGGTTGTTCATCACAGAGACAGTTGAAGAACAGCTGCACCCAGCCCCCCATCATTTCCCTCCAGCCTTCAACCAAGTCGTTGATGCTGTTTTATGCAAATTATTTCAATTTTTTTGCAATCTGGAGTATGTTTCTTCGAGGCCCCTGTATTTCCACAGCAGCAGCAGTATCTGGCACCATCAGTTTACAGTATAAACCCTGACTTTTACCTTTCGTTTAATCCAACATGTTTACGTTTACGCAGCAGCTTTGTTAGTCGAAGCAAAGGAGGCAAAAGCAGCAGTAAATAGTTTATATAAGGTGCAGGTGGTTTGTCTTTGATAAACACTTGCATGATCTGCTCACAAAAAACAACAAAAAAGTAAATGAAACTATAATTTTTGCATCTATCTTCATGAGTTTGTTGTGTCGGTTTCTGCTCCTGTATCAATCACCTCTGCAGTTCTTCCCCTTTTGTTTATAAATGTCTGACATTAACTTTGTGTTTTGCAGACAAACAGTGTATAAAAAGTGCACCAGGAGCCCAGGCAGTCTTTGGACTCTGACATGCTCTGTCTGCACCGTGTGAGGCCTCCTGAAATAACCTCCCCATTGTGCAAGGACCTCAAAACACTCTTTGATGACAGAGGTGTGTTTTTAAGTCTGCACACGGCTCCAAATGTTAATCTTCCTGAAGATTAGGGGGAAGCACAATAAGTACTGTTTATGGTTTAATGTGGTTAGAGGATAAGCAGAAATAAGAAAAACGATAATTTACCTTAAAAAAACATTATGACATTAAGGTGCTGTTTTAAAATGATCTAAAGTCAAAAGTGATGAGTAATATTTTAAAGTAAAATAAAATTGAAAATGCATCACATTGTAAATGTTCAAATGAGCAAAAATAACCAAATTCTTCACTTTAAGTCATTTTCAAAATACATATTTTTTTTCCAGAAGCTTAACATTTGTAGGACTTATTTTCCCAATAAACTCTTGTTGTTAAAATAAAAAACTGTGAAGTTTGTAAACTCAATATCAAAACCTTAACAAATAGTCTTCAAAATAAAATAAGATATAATTACAAACATCTTATCAAAAATAATACAGCATGTAATGTGAACATTTGAAACATTTACTGAATATACGTTACTAATCTATATGTATCCGAATAATAAACGTTGTATGTACGTTTAATTTAAAATAATTTCATCGAAGCTTTCACCGAGGCATTTTATTTTGAAATGCTGACCGGAAACTATCTTGCTCGTCCCCTCGCTAGCTTGATTCTATCCCCTCCTACCTGTTGCTCACTTTCCGTCGCGACTTTCTCCGTGCTGCTGTCGCCCCGTCGCCCCTCTCACCTCTCTCACCTCCTCGGGTGTGAGCTGCATCTCCAGGAGGAATAATTGAAAGCGTTTTATCGAAGAAAAAAGCTGGATCCAAACCAGTTTTCCACCCTAAATCCGCGGGAGAGGAGCAGCTGCCGAGCCGTGACGCTCTGAGAAGTGAGTCTGACTGGAGGCGGGTTGATCTCACCTATGAGCCCAGAGAGGGCTGGGGATTAAAGAGGCTATTTTCTCCCCACAGACACCACAACAACAAGTATCAGCTGGCTTCACAGGAAACTGTTTGACATACATGGAAAATAAAACTTAACACTTTATATTGTACTACTTTGCATGAAGAGGATCCTTATAGATGACTAATTACTACTGCAACTATTTATTAGGATGTAAACATGTAATAACACATTAATAAACACTTATCGTGCATTAGAGCAAATACTTTTTCCAAATATGTATCTGTACTCCATTCTCATTGGCAAAGATTGTTTTGGCATTAAATTCAAAATTTGTTAGAAAAAGCCAGATTAAAAATCTAGTTAAAACATGTATTTTAACAAATATAAATGTTGATTTTTCCAAATCGGATGCCTGAATCAGTGTAAATACAGAAGGGCTGCACGATATTAGAAAAATCTTGTGTTGGCGATAATATTTGTAAATACTGCAATGTTTTTTTTTCTTTCCTCACTTTCTAATCTGTACTTTCTACTCTGTGACCTTTCCCATTTTTGCAAAGCCATTTGTGTCTAGTGAGCTTTTACTGCTGCGAGACTCTGTTCTACTGGCTAAATATTGCAAAATAACTTCAAATACATTAGTCAACAATCATTGCACTCCAAGCAGTCCTTGTGATATGAATATTTTGCACAACGATATTGCAATGATGATACATTTGCTATTTATTGTGCAGCTCTAATATACAGTGTAGTAAACTGTAGTGTTGTTTTAGAAATAAATATCAATTCTTCTATAAAGTGTTTACAAACTTAAGAATAACCAATTTATAAGAGCATTAATACATTCTTTATAAAAAAAAGCCCTTATTGTAAAGTTTTACACCATCATTTATGATACAAAATGAAACGGTTGCCAAACTTTAGCTTTACAGCTAAATAAAAAAATATATAAGTGTATAAAATGAAAAATGTAGTGGTGATAATCAGGCATGCACCAAATATTATTGATGATGATGATGAGGCATCCTTCATTGAAGGCAACCTATGACCTTTCAAAGGTTTTCTATTGCTATTGATCAATGTGGGTGCACCTCCTACATTAGTTTTATGGCAGGTGGCATTCCCAGGCGGTCTCCCATCCAAGTACCAACCAGGCCGGACCCTGCTTAGCTTCCCAGATTAAGAGTTAATAATTCAGTTCCTCTATAAAAAGGACTTTTCTGATCATCTTCATGATGTTAGAATGTGGTATGAAAAGTTAAGAACAATAATAAATGAAAATAAACAGCAAAAACATGATGTGATGAAGTAATTAATTACACAGAAACAGAGGGTAGTTTAATAAATCACCAATAAAACTACTTGTACTAAATATAAAAAAAAATGACAGTTCAAGTTATTTGATTCTGTTTTTACATCATCTTCATCATTATAATCATCTTATGTAGAAAATGGGTCAAAAGTATTAGAGGCACAAATTTAGCAAACAGTTAAAATACTGGATTATATTTGTGACTTATTTTCAAAGATTTTTTATTTTCTATAATGTAGTTTCAAAAACATCAAAAGATGAGCTTTTTATAAATGAGATCTACATGTTTACAGTTCAAACACCAGAACCTGTGGCTTTATGGAGTTTCACTAATAGTTCAAGAGAATGTGACATTCTGATAAAAAAAGAAGTAAATCTCAAAACACTTTGAGACATAAAGACACCTGGTGAATAAATTATGATATAGTTACCTAAAATCACGCAAATTTTCAGTAAACTTTGGCCCAAATTAATCAATTTCATTCAAAGTGAAATGTACATTTTCTCACGTGTGTGAGCTACAGGCTTAATATTTGGAGAAAGATATTGCTGCCAAGAATTTTTTTCTTTCAGGGAAGCTCCACTGTCACACTGATCTTCAGTGCGACAGTCAGAACTCACAGTGTGAATATTAAAGCTGAGCAGAGCTATGAGACAAAAATATTACACTTTAAACACTTTAAAATGATAGGAATACTGTAAATCTAAAGGTAAAATGAAGCTTTATTACAAAACAAACTCACGAGAGCTTAGAGCTGCTCATTGTTGGGAAAACTTGTGAAATCACTGTGAGCAGAGGAGCAAGCTTTAATTTTGTCAACATTTAATATTAAGATTTATTGTTAATTCTAGATCCTTTACACAGAACGCACTCTGCTGCTTTTTATTTAATCAAAGCGGTAAACTGGTGATGAGGTGGAACCGCAGAAATATTTCATGTAAAGCTGCTGACACAGCAGTGACCTGTACTGATGTGAGGTTTGAAATCTCTTCACGTCTCATTTCTGCTCCATTCCTTCATAATGACAGAAAAAACAAAAACACAGTGAAGCTAACAGCTGATGTAAAAACTTTCAAGTTTTCTCATTATTGGACCGGTTTGTTTTTATTTTGTATGTTTACCTTTAAAACATTGATCTCTGTTGCAGTCTTGATTTGATCAGTTTGCCCACCTTAAGCATCCCCCTCAGTGTACTCCTGGTGCTGCGTTCACTGACCTGGCTCTGTAGGCTGCTATCCTCTGACTGCAGTTCCCATAAGCATGGCTGCAGTGGGGCAGCTGGTAGTATCTGTCCTGGCCTCGGGCCTCGTCGGCAGGCAGGGCCTTAGGGCTGGCAGCGTAGATAGTGCATCCCATGAACACCTCCTGGAAGTCGCCCTCCGTGTCCTACGAGGAGTAAGAGCTGTCCTTCGAGTGTCCTTCCTGCGAGCGGCCTGTCCTGATGCCAGCCAGCTGCTCTGTGGAAAAAGCCATTGGCTCAGCACTTTGGTATCCTAACCCCTCCCTCGGAATCCCTCCTCCTCCTCCCTGCGAGCGCGGAGGATAATCAGATTTCACATTTACACTCAACAAAATCATCCCTGGCCGTAATCACTCCCCGTCTCTGCTGTTGCATTATCCTAACACGTTCAGGAGCATTAGGAACGCAGTTAAAATATCCTCAACCGCCTGAGACAAGTGAACGCCACATCAGGTGGACAGCTCACCAATCCTAAAACACACAAGGATAAAGATTTTTTATATCCTTTTTTATCTGTAGAAATCATTAAAAGTTTAAAAAGATAACCTTAAAAGCCTTCATTTAAATAATTCCCACAAATCTGAAGAAATATAAAGGAACTACTAATATTTAAGACATCTGTGCCACATTTTTTACATCATATGTGCCTCTTTGTTCAAGATGGAACCATGAGCAATAACTCAAATCAACTCATTCAAGAAGTTCAACCACAATCTCCTTCATTATTCTGTAGTTTAAAAGGACAAAAAATGGCAGCAAAATCCCATAAAGCAGCGTTTGACAGTAAAGCTGGAAACCCAGATTTAAAAGGATGAAGTTTTCTTCTAATCCTCTGCAGTTTCATGAACACACACACAAGTATCCCCCCTCCACCCAACATACAGGAAATGCTGGAGCAGACAGCAGAAATAACGAGTGTCCCGCTCAGGTGCAGCTGTAGGAGTGAAAGAAGCTGAACGTGGACAGCGGAGTTCAGAGGGTGGTCTCAGCAGAGACACTGCTCTCCTGTGGTCACATGTGACCCAACACTCTGCAGACTCTCACACTCTGTGCTGCGGTTGGTGTTTTGCTTTTAAGACAGAAAACTGGTCTTGGCAAAAGTTTTTCAGGCTTTCTAAAAGGTTCTTCAAACCTTTGCTGATTTTCCATCATTTTCAGCTGAAGTTCTTCTACCCTGACAACATATTGTACCTCTTGAGTGCAAAGAAGTAAATAAACAAGTGGAGGATGAAAAACATCTATTTACAGATGAAGTGAAGTCCTCATGGATCATTTATTTGATCCAAGTTGTTTTTTAAAAACCAAATAAAAACAGAACAAGAACATATTTTGTTTTTGTGACAGGCTGCTGTAATAAAGTGTTCAAACTGGTTCTTTATGAAGCTCTTTGGGAATAAAACTGGTTCATTAAATGAATGTAAGAACCTCTTTATGTCTGAGTCATCCATAGGTGGTTTAGGAAACACAAATCGTTTTTTTTTCTCCTGAACACTCACATACTGGACAGAAAACAAGCATAAAAGCAGCTATTTTTAAAAACAGACCTTCAGAAAAGCAGAATTATTTAAACAAGTCTTGTTTCTTGTAAGTACAGATAATAAGAGGAGCCAAGACCCTTAAACAGTTATACCAGTGTCTAAACTTAGTGTGTTTGGTAGATTATTTCTTTGCTTCTATGCAATACATCTTGTATTGTTGGAAAGCCTGTTAATTCCCCTTTTAAATGCTGCCACATTTGTAAGGAACATGCATTTGTGGGATGAGCAGTAGAGGCAAGTAGGCAGGATGGCCAAATCTTCTCGGTCAAACTGCTTATTTTGTCGTCATTGACTCATTTTGAGCTCCTGGTACCTCCAGGTGCTGCCAATCACAAGATTTATTGCCAAGAAGCATTGTTACAACAAAGAACGAATCTACAAAACACGCTTTTATTTACTTTTTGTGCAAAGTTTCTATTCTGTAAAGTTAAACTTCAGCATGACTCAATGTTTTGAAGGTCACCATAGGTTTTAAAGCCGCAGCTACACAAAAACATCAGAACCCAAGAATCAGCTTTAAAGAGACTTAATATTACCTTCATCTTTGTGACGTCAACAGAGGAAGGAAGCCACTGAAAGCAGTTGCCAGGACAGATTGTCTCATAAAAAGATTTATTTTTTTCCAGCCCAAATTTACAAAGGCAAGTTACAGAGTATTGTATAAAAAAGAACCATGGTAATGTACACTTTACACAAACTCCTGAAGGGAACGTGAACAGAGGAGAAAGAGGTGAGGGGAAGAAGAGCTCTGAATTTCTCACAGAAAGAAAAAAAAAAAAAAAAAAAAAAAAAAAAAATGAAGACATTGTAAACATCCTTTGCGAGCACCAGCAGTGGTACTCCGGAGGGGGGTGGGTGCGTGACAGGAGGTGGGTTAGGGAAAGGACAAACGAGCGAGTGTCTCTGTGTTCTCACAGAAGAATGTTGGACTAGGCACCAATTGAGACAACTGCTGGCCAATAAATATACTCTTCACCATGAAACAAATACAGTCCTGCAAAATACAAGAGCCAAGCACTTTCCAATATGTTGATAGCAAACATGACGTTTCTGGCTTTTTCATACACCTTTTTTTTATTGTTTTTTTGGTTTTTTTTTTTAGAATAAATGATTTTCACTGGGCTTCGCTTTACTACTGAGATAACACTACTCTCAGAGAGAAAGAGAGAGAGAGAACAAATGCACTTGTCACAACCATTGTCTGATAAAACTATATGCACTGTATGCAGTCTGCTGGTACTAAAACCCACTGACTTTAATGACAACATCACAGCTGCCTAGATTACCCTTACAGATTAAGTACAAGTCACACACCACCACATTCAGCTTATTTGTGTCAGCCATTCTTTAAAATGCGCACAAAAGTCAAAATATATACCGTCTTGCAAAACTCTTCTGTGTTTTTCTTTTGTACGAGCGGAGAAACTGGCAACTTGTTCACTTGGAATGTCCGTCAACCTCAAAATGAAAAGCTGCAGTTTCTTAATCATGAAAAATAAAATGGGGGGGGCAGCTTCAGAGAGTTGAAATCAGCTTGGTGGTTCACGGGGCACGGTGAGAAAAATACTAAATCTCTAAAATGATGAGAAGTGGTGAGAGTAAAAGATCAAATTGGGGATAGTATGAGGATTTAAATGAACAGAACGACTCGTCGCACCGATCTTCATCAGGACTTGACCTCCAACCTTTTCCTGAATGAAAGCCTCCAGCTAGGAGCAGAAAATGTGCCTTTTTTTCCTCCTTTTCTTTGACGCCCACAATCAGAAGCCCTCAATGTGAAAACCACACGGATCGAGTTTCTCTTAAAAACCCCGGTCGTTTCAGAAGAGCTGTAATTTAGAGCCAAGAGGGGAGACCTCTGGTGGAACAGGGCTCGCTGACAGAAGCCTTTTTGTGTCAATTTAACCTTAACCAGGCTGTGAATTTACGACGTGGGCCCACCTGTTTTAGGAGCCAGCTGAAAGGTGATCAGTGGGAAACCTCTCAGTCATGTGTTCGCTCAGTTTACTGTTTTCATGTTTGATTTTTCACCTCTTCCTGCTTTTCTTTTATCTAAACGCAGCTGTCAGCGCCGGGCTGGTTCTTGTTTGTTGTGTAATAGCAACAGCTCGGCCGTCACATGCACTTACTGCAGATTTATTGTGCCGCTAAGCTTAAGTTACTGCACAGTAAACTGTGTTTTATTTTTTTTTTTCCTTCTCAGTGGAAAACATGCTAACAGTTGTCTGAGGCGAGCGGTGAAGCCACATGAGCGAGCGACCCACCCACTCCTTGGTTAGGAGGTGTGACGACACAGGAGATGTTCGGATGAACGACGATGGGATTTAAGACGAGCGAAGTGTTGACAGCAAAGAAAATATAAAAAAGCACAGGAAACATTCAGGGACTCTGATGCACACAATTGAAAATGTGATGACTAAAAGCGATCCAACAGGCTTCTTCTTTTTTCTTGTTTTTCCCTCTTTTTCTAAACAGTTTGCATGCTTGAATAAATACAAACATTTACGCACATAAAGTCTATATTACAGCTGGAAATTACATGAGCCCAATTTCATATTGTTCACAGGAAGCAATCAAAGTGAAAGAAGCGCAATCGGATTTAAAACACCTGTGACATGCGAGCGGGTGCAACGTGAACTCATCGCCTGCTCATGTGGCTTCATCGTTTGAGCGGAAAAATCTGACGTGACTTTTTTCACTGAGGAAAAACCAGAACCAGCATCGGACACATTCCAACTTGATGATAGAAAATAAAACTCAAGTGTTACAAAGGAAAAAACAAACATAAAATAATAAAAACATGAATAGTGTTTATTTTCCTTTGAGGTGTGCGCGGTCCCTTCGCAAAAACGTGATAACATCATCCCTGAAACAAGACGTGAAGGTTCAAAAAGGAGATGGGAAGTGATGACGGTGAAAAACTTCAGTCTCAGGCTCTAAAGTCTCTGAAGAAAGCAGCTGTTGCCATATTCCCCTCCCCACTAAATATAGCCAAGAGTTTGTCAAGTTTAGGATATATTGTTGTTTTCACGGCGTACAAAAAGCCAGTCTTTAGTTGACTTGTCCCCCCCCACCACAAACAGCCACCCAACTTCCCCAAAATCCTCTGCCAAGCTCTTTCTGCGTGACAAGAAATAATGCAGTCAGGAAAACAAAACAAAACAAAAAAACAACAGCTGTTCTGGCAGTCCAATAGTCTTTTTTTGCATTGTTTTTGTTGACAGTGCAAAGACTAGATAATCAGCGGGTCGGTGTTTCCTCTGCGCAACGGGGCAGAGCGATGGCTTTGAACCTGGATTTACTTTCAGTCGTGTTACAGTCCATGGATGGAGAAGTTTGGGTCTTTTCACGAGGGGAAGAAAGAAACAAAACAAAACAAAAAAAACAATAATCTTCTGCCTTGCCTTGGGGCAGAAAACCTAAAAAAATAAAGATAGAAACACCATTCAACTGATGTCTAAAAGGTAACAACCAGAGGATGTCGCTCTCATGTGAGCCAGTCACATGAATCTCTGCAGGGTTGAGGTGTGACGGTCAGGTTTCCCTACGGAGAAACACACAAGAAAGGTTTAATTCAAGATGGCCACTTTAGAAAGGTTATATTTTATATGCTGTCGAAACAAAACATACTAAAAACAGACTACAAGGTCTATATTATTACATACATTAGAATTCTTAAACCTTAATATTGTCATCTTCCTAGAATAACCGCCCAACTATTTTTCAAGTATCTCAAAAAATGCCTAATGGTATATTTTGGTTTTATGTGTTTCCCTGAAAAACTTGAAGAAAATGACTTGGGGAATTATTTTAAGAAGGTGACAAAATGCTGTGAGTGTATTACAGTAATGTTAAAACAAAAATTGTTTTAACAAGGGCTGTTAATTTTAAGTGTGTATTTGTTACTTTACATTTTACAGATAAAACATGTTTATTTTAAATAATTTCTCCCCTTCAGACTTAAAGTTGTTATAAGCTACAGTGATGAACGAACAGTAACATTTTTTTTCTACTGTGAGATTTTTGGGTTTGAGAAACTTGGCAAATACAGATTTTTAAAACCAAAACTCTTGCATTGATCCTTTAAATGTGCTCAAACCTCTTCTGACATTTAGGTCTGATCATGTTGTCAGTTTTGTTTTAATTCTTTAATTAAAGAAATACAATCAGGATTAGCTAACTTATAACTCTAGACATTTAAATGACATCATTTAACAAAGCTAGATTAACAAAGATATATTGTTTCTGTATATAAAAAAATATCTGCTCTGAAGTTAGCTCTTTAGTTTCTGTATTTTGTGAGAGAAAGTTGAATTTTTCTGCAGCATGCTAATGTACAACCAGACTGCTGTTCCAAAGAGTTACCAGCAGATGTCCCTGCAGGCTGCAGAGGCTTCCTGTCTCAGTGGCTCATTCAACATTTCTATTATCAACACTGTGATCCACTTGTCCTCAGAGGACCTACTTAGGCTGGATGAGCTGAGGGGCTAAAAGCTGCACTGCATATTGTGCTCGACTGCAGCAGAGAAACCAGGCTTTTCTTTAGACCTGGTCTGCTTTCTTTGCAGATCGCTGCCTTTAACATAAATGTAAGTGAGGAGAGCAGCGTGACACCCTGGGGTGTTCTACGCAAATAAGCCCAGAACAAAGAAACTATTTATTTCTAACGACATACATCTGTGCTTGCACTCCTATCACAGCCACTACTATTTATAACTAGTCAGTGTGCATTGTTTATCAAATGATCTTTCTGCCACCTGCTTTGTGAACATTCATTTCAGTGTCTGTATTTTACCTACATCTGATCAGATCCTGTTGGTAATAATTCCTATTTTATAGTATTCTGAGTAATTACTGGTCCTCTGCTGTAATTCTGAAGTCCAGTTAGAAGCAGATTCAGTATTTAGAACTTGTTACACACAGTGTCACCGATTAGAAGGCAAATAATGACTAAATGAGGAGGTGGGACTCACCTGTGGTGTAGGACATGTCATATTGCGCTGAGAGCAGAGGGTATGCCATGTGGTGGTGAGAGGGCACGATGCGCTGGGAGGGTGAGGAGCGCGGCCGGTCCACGTCTCGTTCCCTGTCCCTCTCGCGTTCCCTTTCCCGGTCTCTGTCTGCGACGGCTCCTCGGTCCTGCTCCCGGTCCCTGTCGTGGGACGATTTGTCGACCACGGTGGGGGATTTGCTCTTGTATTGGCTGGCGTGTTGATGCAGGATATCCAGAGCTTTGGGGTCGGCTGCGGTTTTAGTGACAGTAGGGCTTGCACGAGATTTCTCGCTGCCTTCCTCACCAGCTATTTTACTACCGTAAGTGGAAAATGGATAACCTCCAGGTAGATAAGAACCTAGGAGTAAAAGAAGAAAAATTTATGTTGACATGATGGTTGAAGAAGATTTATACACTTTTAATGTACTACACATGTAAACAATGTTCACTGGTCTAAATACTTCACATCTTCCAGAAAGCTGACCTAAATTAATGTCAATGAATATTACTCTCATGGTGTTATACCTCATCAAGTTCCAACAAGGGACTGAAATTAACAGTTTTTTGAGTATAATTCGAACAGTTTAACCCCAAAAATCATCCATAAAGTTTTCAGAGTTTTTGCTAGTGTACTACTACAATAGGTTTCTATATTTTCTTGCAAATAACTGAACTATAGTGTCACTCTGCCCACCCTCTGTAGAACACACATATAAACAGCAACAGAATATGCTTTTTCACTCTACATTTGAAGAGAATCGTGCTGTTGGATGAGGAAAAGGAGGAAAAACTTTTTTTCACGTTAACCGTGCCAATAGAAAGAAGACGTGGACGTCAGCTGAATCAATAGAATAGAACAAGCTGCTCCTCAAAGCTGTGCATCTGGTTAATTTAACAACCGAATTCTGCTGGAGGAAACAATCATTTTCAGCAACATGCAGAAACTCCTGCATCGCAGCCACAAACTCGCCTTCAAATACTTGGTTTCCCAACCAGAGGGAGCACCATAAAGGTTGAAAAATCTAAAAATGAAGTTTGTATGAAATACAGGTTAGCGTTATACACGAGGATTAGATTGTTTATGCTTTATGCTTAAGAGGATCACATTATACTCACATAAAGTAGCTGCTTTTAAAAATACAAATGATAAAGTTTTTTTTCCAACATTATTAGAATTAAAATCATTACAAATTTTAATAATTCTTTATACAAAAGGTACACTAATAAAAGTTTAGACGTATTATGTTTTAAAACAGCAACTTACAAGACATCCTAATGTAAGTTGTATAAATTACTGTAAAGTAATTTACACAACTTATTGTTATAGTTTCACGTCATACCTGGGTAGTTCTGCATCATGACTGAGGGTACGCCCCTGTATCCAGGGTGGTTGGGGTCATAGCTCTGTCCATACGGGTAACCATGCATGTAGGGCAGGTAGCCTTGGTGCTGTGCTAGTGGTGAGGTGAACTGCATGTGGGGGTTGGAACGAGAGTCTTTGCTCATGGCTCGATGGTCTTCCAAAGTGATTCTGGGATCACCAATGTCTTTTCCATCTTCCTTGGGTCCACTTTGACTGTCCTTTGGCCTGGACCTTTCTTCCTTTATTTTCCGATCTCGTTCCCGTTCATCTTTTCTTCTATGTTGTTGTTGTTGTTGCTGTTGCTGGTGTTCATCCTCTGCTTGGAGCTTCTGGCTCTCAGGGTACTGAAAAGGACAAGAAAGTAAGTCAGCACACATCTGAATTGATATACTGAAACAACATGAAGCCTGCGTAAAGTTTCACCACATAAATAAAAGTTACAGGAGTCATATCATGCTTTTAAATACTTCTTTTTCACATTTAAATCATTCAGTTGGGGTCTATATAAAGTGGAACTGCAATGCTTTAGAGTCTGGATTCCTTCTTGTAACTCTACAAGTCCCTCTTTCCCCCTTTTCTGAGGTATGTCTCAGATAAACTCATTTTGAGGCTGTCTCTTTAAATCAAAACGGGGCGCTTTACACCCCACCCCCCCACAGCTTCCAGATCGGGGTTTACAACTATATTGGGCACAGAAACTTGTTATTTACAAATTCATTGAAAATGTCAACAAGGTGACTTGTCCATCCAGCCTTACATTTTGGAGCCAGAGTCTGACCCAGAGAGAGAGGAGAATGAAGACCACCAAATAGTAGTTTGTAAGTCCAGACCTTATTTGGCAATTCCACCACAAATAATTTGACATAATAGCTCAGAAAGCATCATAGAAAATAGATAAAACTGAATAGGTAGAAAAATATGACCCAAACAGAATATTAAAATATATTTGCAGCATCAGGATTGACTAAATTCAACTTTTCTGCACTAACAGACTCAAAATACACAACAAATGCATTACAAGGCAAAAAAAAATTAGATTTTGCAGGATAAGTTCCCATTAAGTAAACATTTGAGCAAAAAGATTCTGTATAGACATTTACCTGTCTGTACCACATGGCCTGCTCCATGCCTGCCTGGCCTCTGGACTCCAGAACTTGCAAGGTGTCTTCCTTTCCATGATGACCTCCTTCAGTCAGTTTCATTTTAAGCCCCTCAGCTTGCTGGGATTTTGGGTCCTCCCCCTTTATGTTTACAATGGACTTGGAGGATAGTTCAGAGGGGGAGTCTCTAGATTTGCTTGGAGGTTGCTGTACCTTTCCCAGGTCTGTCTGACTCGGGGCTTTGGAGAGGCTTGGCGGCATTGGGCTCTTTTGTTTCCACTCCTCTTTCGTGGAGGCTTCTCGCTCTTTCATGACCATATCTGACTTCTTTTCAGCAACACGATGCCGTTCAGCTATCTGTTGCTGTCGCTCCTCGTATTGTTGCCGGTAGACTGGGTTGGTGTTCATCAAGTGGTTATGGTAAGCTTGATCGGGACTGTACGCATAAGGAGGGACATATGCATATTGGTTGTAGTAAAGAGGCTGCATGTACATGTTGGATCGTTGTTGGATGACTGAGGGCTGCTGTTGATGCTGCTGCTGGCCAGCACTGCTATCAGGTTTACGATCTTCATGAACTTCAACCTTCACTTTTTCTTCACCGTGTTCATGTTCATCATCTCTTTTGATCTTAGCCTGACCTTCAGTCACTGGTGCACCTGGATTTGGCCCGCTGGGACTGGGGTTGACATAATTAGGTGAGTAGTAAGTCTCATAACTCGTGTAATATGGCGAATCTTTGTTGGGTGTCTGGTTTGGAAAAAGCGCTTTCTTGACGCTTTCCCTAATGCCCTGGTCTTCTGTTCTGACTTTGACACCTTCTAGTTTCCCTTCCCCATCCTCCCCAGCATCTGAAATGTCTGAATAAGCTGGGCTATTGGTTTTGACTGAAGAGTTGTCAGCACCATTCTGGTTTACCACATGGAGTGGTGTGAGAGGCTGTGGCATACCGCTGCCATCTATTCGACTGGCGACACCAATAGATGGACTTGGAGCATTGTCAGAAAAGCTATAAATCTTATCAGCCTCAGCCTTGATACTGGCTAAGCGACTCTGAGTATCCGAAGAACCATTGAGGAGGCCATCTCCTTTGCTTCCTTGATCACAAGGTTCAGAGAATGGAATCTTTCCTTCTTCTAGTTTACCTACCTTTCCCGACGGTTTTGGACTATCAGCATCCTTCCCACCATCTTTTTTCTTTTTATCTTTCTTTTTCTTGTCTTTAGAGCTACCTGAAGTAGGATCTCCAATAGTGGGCGGTTTAGGTTGTGTGCCTTTCATTTGGGGACTTTTTGGGATTCCTTGGATAATTGGAGAGGAATTGGGGTTCCCAGCAGGAAAAGAATACATCTGTTGAGAAGCTGTAGGACCAGGGCCAATTGGACGTGGTGACTTCAAGTTTTTCTGTGAAATTTTATCATTTTTTGTACCAGTGCTCGCCTTTTTAGACTTATCTGATCCTCTCTTATCATCTATTCCATCATTACTGGCCTCATCAGTAAGGCATGGCCCTTCCTCACAGACGTCCATCGGTGTACCCCCCATTTCTGGATCTGTCTCAGGAATTTTCTTTTTACTCTGCTTTGAACCAAACTTGCCAGGAGACGGAGACGGACTCTGAGCATCAAAGTTCCTGCCTTTTGGAGTAATTGAACGTGCTGGAGATAAGCATCCTTTCTGGGAGATAGATGCTCCATTACAGTTTCCAGGTTCAGGATGGAGAGTTGAGTCCTCTCCATATTCACTGTCTCCATCTAACTCCAACTTTATGTCATCATCATTGTGGGCACGAGCTTGGTGGTACTTGAGGCCATTAATGTGCTTGTATTTCTTGTTGCAGTTAGGGTGTGGACAGTCAATAAGAACTGGAGATGGACAGCTACGATCAAGGGGAGGTGGAAGTGGCTCAGTCTTAACAGAAGGAATAGGCAGGCCTGTGGGTCCCACGCCTCCACTGTTGGAGTTTGTCCGCATCCGTTTGTTGCCTTTGGTGTCCTCCGAACTAGAGTTGAGCTCCATGTCTGAGGCTGGTTTGGTCTTGCGTTTTCCAGCTGATGACGGACTGGTTTTGATGTCCTCAGTGTTGCTGTTTGGTGGGGTGCGGCGCTCCGATGGTGTCTGGCTGCCCCGCCGGCCCTTGCTGTTAGATGCAGCGCGTGTCTTGTTGTTGTTTGTGCCCTTGTTGTCTGACGAGTTGCTGTTCTCGTTGATTGGGGTGTTGCTGTTCGGTCTCATCCGCTTACCCCGACCACGACCATTTCTCATTTCCAGATCACTTGTTGGTGATTCACAAAATCTGCAGTTGTGTTAAAAATATTTAAGAATTAGACACAACTGTAGCATTGCTTCATCTTAGTGTACCAGGTGATTTTAATCTCTACAGTACAGTAATGAAAATTCAGATTGGTTGATTAAATTAAAATATTTTGAAAATGAATAGAGGGATTTCAGTAAGAACTCATTAGATACTTCTATATTTAATTTTAAAGCCTTTAATGGCAGTAAATAAATTACTATCTTTTATGATAAACAATTTGGAAATAAACTTGATCAATAAATCTATTTAGTGGTGTGTCTTCTGTGTGTAATCAAAATGTGACAACAGTGCTTCTGTCTTGGGAAACCATGGTACTTTCATCATCATTAGTATCTAAAAACAGAGACCCATCTGTACTGTTCTCTGCCTTCTAGCTAATTTTGTGACTCAACCAAAACCACATCCGAGATTATGGGCTAATGCTGGCGCCAACATATCCACTACTGCAAAAAAAGGGTTAACTAATTGCCAGTGGTTATTTTTCAAATAACTTGCATGAAATGTCAACATCAACTGCAAAGTCGATAAGTTAATATTTTTTCTAAGAGGAAATAAAATAATAAAAGGTTATTTGTTATCCCATCAAAAATACATCACATGTTCATACTATGATTTAAACCAGCATCAATAACTTTCCAGTTCCTTAGCAACATATTCATCTTATATTTTATATAAGTATGCTTGTTTAAAAAAGAAAGACAATAAAAGACAATTTAAACAAATAGCCATGAAACTTTTCGCTCCTTTCTAATCAAACCACTCTGTCCTTTAAACACTGAAAATAGCGGTTAGGCTTTATCTCTCCATAACGGTAATGTAATTATCTGTGTGCACAGCAGTGAAGGTTAGCAGTCTGTGACAAAGTCAAACCCAGAGCTGGTATGACTCACAGCCTCCTCTACAAGTTTCTCCAAACAATTTCAGACCCAGCAGGGGTAATGTGAACACATCCTTAGTCTGACAGTGGTACAGGGTTTTAGACTCATTACAAGCATAATTTTACATTCAGTTTGTTGAAGGATTTCTGAATTATTTATGGTGTGTTTCTAATGTGGTCATGCTGCAAACTGTAAGACAATTGTAGTGCAAATGCAGCCTAACAAACCTTACAAACTGAGTACGACGATGCATTAGTGGGATATAGCATTTACTTGTTTTCCATTAGCACTGATTTAATCTTTTTTTTCTAGTGCACTTAAACATCCATTTGAAATACAGACTTGTATTTACATTTAAACTGTGTCTCTGCCTGCATTTTTAAATAAAAGCAGGGCTTGAAAATGTACGTTTTACACATCCTGTATTTATGACACAATTTCTGTGTATTGAGAAACACCACCAAACAAACACCTCATGCTATTGCCATGAGACCGAGTTTAGAAACTGCAGTCTTTGTGATGGAAAATGTTATCCAGTGTTGAGGAAAAAAGCTCTTAGTCCAATAATTGGATTCTGCAATCTGGCTTGTTAGAGTAGCTTTCTATTTCCACTGCTGCCTCCTGAGACATCAGCTGCTTGCCAATGAATCCTGCTTCTCCAGGCTCAACATAAAGACTAACATGCACTCTGTGGTCCAGTGGCACACTGGAAAGTCAGTGCATTAAGCTGTGTATGCCTGCTGCTACAGCAGATTTGTATCACGTGGAATATAAAAAGGTTAAGAGACTTAGCACCAACAGTTTGGATCGAGTATGCGTCGGTGATTTGTAGCAATTTTGAGCCCTTTTTTTCTTTCTTGACATTTACAACTCCCATGCGTGACGGTAAATTAAATTTTATGCTGAACCAGGGGATGAAATGTACTAAGCAGGGTGTGCTTCTTACCTGGGGGGAGCCCAGTCATGCCGTGTACAGTCTAACAGGGTGCCGACATACGTTTTGTTTCTCCAAGTCACGTTGACCACAAGCATGCCTGGAAGACAAGATCACAATTATACATTTACTTTGCAACTACTGTGAAAATGTAAACTACAGAAATCATTTAGTACTGTACAACCTAAATATTACGCTATAACACAAATGTTATTTTACTCGCTTCACGTTGCAAACAAACTGAACTGAGTAAGTCAAGAAATCTTGGCTGAAGGCCGTCATATGGAGGACAGTTATACGAGACAAAGATGCTTTTTTAATCTCCTTCACACAGTAAAGCCGTAGGGGCCAGACTGACTGATACCTCCTAAATGACTTGGAACAGACCCAACTGCACTCAGTACTGCAAAACCTGCATACAATATTGGCAGAGGGTCTCCCTGAGAGTGAAAACACAGAGGTTATCGAGAGAGACTGAACACCCTTCCATTTGAAATAAGTCATCTCGCAGCAGAAGAGATTTTCCTGAAGGAGAATCACTTGGAGGCAAATATTTCCTTGAAACCCCGACTCTCACTCTGCAGCTCAGAAATTCACCACCTTAGGGAAGAGTATGACAACTGCAGCTCCTATAAAATGAGCAACAAGCTCCTGTGTTCAGCTAATTCAACTGAATGGCTCTGTTTGACAGACTGTAAACGAGTGTGCAAGAAAAGCCTCTCGACTTCACTGCTATTGCTGCAATCTGTCACATTTTGAAGCTTCTGTGTCGCCATTTGGCCACTGTCAATTATATCTCACTCGTGAGCTACTGAAAATGTGATACCTGATCTGACGTTTAAGATCCAAAACTAGTTACAGATATTCACTTTAGTTTCTATGTTTAGATTTCCATAAGAAAGGGCTGAAAATATTCCTAAATCGGCAAAAGCTTGAAGATTTAGCAAATTAATTTTACTAGTATTCTGCACTGCAGATATTTCAACAGAAAAAATTAATTGATATAAAACGTAAACAGATGTAAAGGTTGTTTTCAATAAACCATCTTTAAAGGTTGTGAATATCTTTGAGATTTTTAACCAAGCAGCCGTAGAGGATTAAGAGCAATGACTGCGTGCAAAAACATTCTGAATTTATTGCCCACACCATCCCTCTTACTCCCCGGTGATGACCTCAGCTTGCCACTTCAGCACTGCAGAGAAACTGGAGGATGCAGTGAGCTAACTTATCTAATGACACAGGAATGCTGGTTGGCAGCTTCTATCCTCCCGAGCATTTTATTAGCTTAGGAAACCTCTTTTGCTCAACACCCCCCACCCCCATTCCCTCTCTCCTTCACCCTCGCCGTCATTTCCTCTTTTCAATGGTATAACCATCCTTGGCTTACAATCTTTTTCCCTCCCACACACACATACAAGTCACAGTTCAGACCTCATTTTTCTCCTGCTGCCTCTGGCATAAAGCAGGGGGAGCATAAGGGATTTATATATGTTTACAGGAACCTGCTGACACTTGGCTGCATGCCTCTTCCTTCAATCTATGGCTGCAAAACATGAGCACTTGGTCAAGGCTGGTTTCAACGACAAAGACCGTTCGAGTGTGTGTGTGTGTGTGTGTGTGTGTGTGTGTGCGCAGGGCACTGGAGAGGTCCTCAAGTTCGGATTTCTGTCACATTAAAAGAACCCAGACCTTTTCTAAAAACGCCTTCAAGAGCCCGCCCCCTGAGCTCTTGAAACACTCAAACACAAAATGGCTCTGGCAGCTGGACGAGGCAGGGATGTAAATCAAGGCAGAGCAGATGAATGACTAGCCTTTCATGATGTGCAGGATATAGCCTTCACTCCGCTCTCAAGAAAGCGGGACTGAAATGATACCATGAATTGTTAGGTCGAGCTGATTTTTTATTGGCCTTTAATGTTATGAATGCTGCCAGTTGCGCAGCTGAGACACTGGTCAAGTTTAAGTAGGATTGAAACCATTCATTTGATTTTGATTTGGGGGGGGATTTCCTTTAAAGAAAGCAATTGGCTTTTTTAACCAAAATTAGCTGAGATTTTGTTTAAGAATCCTAATTAAGTTAATAGATTTCGCACTATATAATACTGAATACAATATTTTACTGTAATAGTTTGTGACATTAATCATCATCAAGGCTAGATGATGATATAATTTTGGCCTGAATGAGGAAAAGCCTCCTAAACTAGCTTCAAGTCGCTACAAAGACTTTCCTTCGTGACTCAGGTCAGAGCTGCTCCTCGGTTATCAACGACTTCCACCGAGTTTTTCTGAGATTTTCAGTGTTGTGTTTGGCTGCGTGTTGAGGATCACTACCCTGCCTGAAGATAAATCTTCTCCCCGATCCAACATCTCATGTGCTTGGCGTTGGGTTTTCCAGAGGAATTTCCCTGTATTCCCCTCAGCTATAACTCACTGTCTACCAGTGAAAAGCAGCCCACAGGGTTGGGTTACATTTAATTCATGATAACAAAAGAGGATGACAGCTGATGAGAAGAGGTGTGGTGATCAATCTTATTGAGCATTTCCACTCTAAATGGGTGGCCAACTGATTGACCAGGAAATGTTTCTCCTATTAGGAACTAAATGTGCATAAACACTTAAACCATTAAACACTTTTAAAGAGGAAAATAATGTATGTATAACTGTATAATCACCAGAGTTTTACTCGCAGAGGCAGCCTTGCTGAGCTGCTACACCTTCACTGGCAAATATGCTACAGATTCCACGCTTGCCACCGTAATTCTGCTCTCCGGAGCGGCTTCCATCTGGCCGCCATCCCACATTGAAGCCAAGGAACTCTGTAATCCCTGGCTTCTGAGTCACCGCAAATCTTAGCCTCCAGCTTTCTCTGAATCATAATAATATAGTTCCTTTAACATGATGTGGGACACCTCAATGGAATATAAATGTGTATCGACTCACATGACTTCATTTTCAATTAAGTTGGTTTGAAAAAGAGCGAAATGAAGCTTTTATGAGTTTGTGCCTGCAGTTTACACCAAGTAAATATGACAGGTCGGGTCAGTATACTTCAGTTTTTCTCACGTTTCAGCTCTCATCACCAAAAGAAGTTTTATTTAAGAAGGGGCTCTAAGTTACTCTGCAGTAAAGCATGGAAATTATATTCAAAACTGCTTTTATACAGTCACTGCTGCAAAACATTTCATTTAAATCACAGTGATTATTGTCTAGATGTTTTGTGGGCACAGCTGAGTACATTTTTTCTACTTTACTGAACACATAAGTAGAAACTTTCCTCTTGAAATTATATGCTTTGGATGGATGACATTTTACTACTTCATTAAGCAGACATTACTGTATTCATGCCAGATTAAAAAAATAAACCAGGTTCTGTTTGAACAAGAAAAATAAAAGACTTAGAGTAAAACATTATATAAAGATTTGTAGGAGGTACATTATAACTAAATACATGTTTGACTCGAAGTTTAATATGTGTCACATTTTCTTGAGAAGTTAATTTGTTGAAAGAGTATAAATAAAATTTGTCATAACGTTATGATTAAATGCATCTAAAATATACTATTGTCTTCAGGTAAATGAGAATAATTTTACTTAATTTATTTATTTCAAGTAGTTATGATAAATAGGAATGTCAAATCTATCCAAACATAAAAGGCCCTTCATTAAACAAAACCACATTTTGCTCCGAGAAAGAACAAATTCTTTTTATAAATTAAAATTATACAGATTTATTAAAGGCAGGGAAATCTTGTGACAAGGCAATTTTGCATTTATGCGTTACACTTTTTTAACCAATAAACATCTTATGAAAGGAGGTTAAAGGGACTACTTTATAATCTTTTACTTGAGCCAATATATTTTTCACCCACTGAACCATATTTAAGAGACAGAAAAGAAAAGCAACACGCTAGGAAAATATATTACCATCATAAGTGGCAGAGAAAAATTAAAAAAAACAATTGTATCCCTTCCCAATGAGACAAAAAAGGAGATTTTTGTCTAGTGCAAGAGGCTTAAGAGGACTCTCGGTGTGTAATAGTTTGTAAAGTCCGTGTTACACACGAGTATTTGTGTGGGCCAAGGCTCTTGACTCACTGGATTTGTTTCACAGGGAAGAAACCAAGCGGAGTTCAAAGATCAAAAAATATAACTTGTTCCTTGGAGCTGCAGCTCACTTGGGATTTGTTTGCTAGGGGAGGGTTGCAGTAGGGTGAGAGAAAAGGGTCAGGACGGTATAAAGCAAACCCAGTCCTCTGCACTCTGCCCCCCCTTTATGTCAGCCATAATAGGGTCACACAGGACAGCTGAGTGAAGCCTGCATTAATGAGAGGAATTGGCCTGTAATTTTAACACTCATTTCCTGCCTGTGCTGTTGAACAACAAATGGCAGG
The DNA here is from genome assembly GCA_031762555.1 of Cynodonichthys magdalenae. Classification (NCBI taxonomy): domain Eukaryota; kingdom Metazoa; phylum Chordata; class Actinopteri; order Cyprinodontiformes; family Rivulidae; genus Cynodonichthys; species Cynodonichthys magdalenae. The sequence continues at coordinate 25,277,703 of JARVJO010000164.1, read as the reverse complement.
CCTTACTTAGGCTCTGAACACCAACGCATACTTGTATGAGATTACTTGAACAAGAGGATAATGAAAGGGAAAAAATTAAGTCAGGAGTAGCACGCCTGACTCATGGGTGACTGCCATGTCCTGTCTTAAACCTCCCCTCCTCCCAACTTGACACGTTTCATTAAGTTGCAGAGGGACTAAAGTATCAGGTCCTCTGCTGCTGGTGAAATCTGTGAGGGCCACAAGTTCACTGGCTGACCTCTGCTCTGCTCCAAGTCAACAGGAATCCAGAGGGGTTAATGGCATTTTCACTGACTGACCTTGTCAAAATGCTTTAGTTATCTTTGAAAACGGGAGATCGTTTCTTGGAAATAATTGGGTGTGACACTGTGTGACTTACAAAATATCAAATTAAGGGTTTCTATTTGTCTTTGAACGTGTGAAAGATTTCAGAATTAGACAAGGCGAGTCTTAAAGCGAGAGGGAAAGAAAGGGGGGAAAAGAAGAGTTCAGTTGTGTGAACAATTACCAGCACTGGCAATTATCACTTTTCATACACAGATACTGATGTAATTATTGACAAACCCACTATGTATTCTGCCAAACAGCGTTTTTTTCCCCCTCATCTCTTGACAGTTTTCTGTACTATAAAGCGCCACAGTCATCAAGGCTGCATGTAGATAAAAAAAAAGAGAACAATGAGGAAAAATAGTGTCAGTATTCATCACAAAAGATAAAAGATAGCCGGGTGCTGCCAAGTGCGATAACCGTAACCCTGACAAATGAAGCGTTGGAGCACTCAAGTGTCGAGCATGTTTTCATTTCACTGTGTTATTCTGGACTGGCGGTGCATAAAGCGAAGTCGAGCTTGTCCGGTTATGTGAGTGTCAAAATACAAAGTCCTCAGGATGACCTTTATCTTAAATGCTGGGCAGACAGCAATTTAGGACAAACGGTATGAGTCACTTAAAGCACTGAATGTGGAAGTAATACATTGGAATGTGGTACTGGCGGAATTTTGTGAAACACCCCCAAGGGGTTCAGTGCTCCAGTTTGAAAACTTGTGTTTAAATTTTGCTTGGTCTTATACGATAATCCTGCCTGAAAGACAGAAGTGCTACACAAATGACTAAAAAAGATAATCAACTTAATGTTGTGGGATTTTGGGCAGCTTGGATGCACAAAAGGGAGAAGGATTATAAAGATGAAATCTTGGAATTCGCCTACCAGCAGCGTGTTCCTTTTTTTTATGTGGTTATTTGTCTTTAAATCTCAGGTTGCCATTTTTCCTAGTAGATTAAAATCATACAGTACACTTCTTTCTCCAAGTACATCTACATTTCATATGTGTAAAAACATACAACTTGTTTATTTCTTTAAGCAGAGCTCATTTTTACGACGAACGATCTTGTCAGTCCAACCATCTTTTCAGTTTACATTAGAAATCTCAGACAGTAACTGAATCCAAACACTTTCCCGCCACTAAAACACAAAGTCAGATATGTCTGAACTTAACTGATTAATCAGCCAATTTGTCAGGTCAGTCAACAAGCAACACTATATTCTATTAAAATATTGATTGATTTAACATGCAATCCCACTAGAGACAAGAAATCTAAGACTTAAAATAATGATAATAAATTAGACAGTATTACATCAGCTCTAGATGAAAGTATTAGATGTTACAGATGGGTCAGACAATGTCTAAAAGGTTGTTTTCTACATCAGATGATCTTAGATAGTTTACATTTCTGGCATGAAAAGACAGTGGGCCTTTCTTCAAGTATTGCTAGGCCCTTATTTTTTTTATGTAGGATTCTAGAGTATATGTGAGATGTAGTTGAAAATCTCAGACTGCATTCTGGTTTTTGAAAGGGAAAGTCACTCTAACTGACAAGAATAACAGTCTGTGAGAAGGTCAATTCTCTGGTACCGCAGAGGCGAAAGAAAGCAGCATTAGTAAGCTTTCCACATCGTCCAACATTATCAGCAGCATGCAGCAGTTTCTCCTTTCACAAATACATCTGTACAATTTACTTTTAAAGTCAAAGTACATTACAAAATGCTGGAAATTACAGACAAAATATACTAGTTAATTATTGTCCAAATGTACATGTATTTGCTTTTCTAAATAATTAGCACTGAGGCAAGAAGCTGTTCCTTTTAATGACATCTGGATGATTCTACAATCACTTGATATAAAACAACCCCTCTGGTGTTTTTCTAGAAGGAGATGGTGCTGAGATTAGGAGATGGATCTGCCAAAGGCACATTACTCAATCTCTCCTTGACGTGTATAAGGAAAACACAATATCTTGTGACAACCATTGGCAAAGCCTGCAATTCCTCCAGGCGTATGATTTATATTTCAGGACTGTTTAAGTGCTTGGAAAAAGGCAGTTGTCAGCCAATAAGAATGTGAACAAATGTCTCTTTTATGAGAATTGGGTTAATTCAGGCGCCATCTTGCCAACACCACCCAGGGACTTAATGTGTGACTAACAAATCAAGTTTTCTCCCTCAGGAACAATGATCCATGACTATGTGAAGTTCCTACAGTGTCATTTCAACCTCATACTAGGAAAAACAACACAAATGTTCATTTTCTGTTTGGATCCTGGCCACTTCCACTCTTGATTGTAAAGCATTTCTGTGGGTAAAGAATTGCTTAGTAGGTTGTAAAGATAAATTACTAGAAAAATAAAAACCTACTGTTATAGAGAGACAAAGTTTCATTATTTCGCTCTTTTCTGTTGGATCTAATTGCTGCCGTTAACAAAAATTTGTCTTAGGCGATGGATTTTTCACTCCATCTCCTCCTTGCTTAATGGCCTGGCCATCAGATAGGAGCCTTCTTAACAATGCTCACTCTAACTTCAAGGACAGTTTCTACAGAGTAAGCACCGCTCATCTCGGGAAAAACAATTTGATGAGGCCACGACAGGTGATTTTCAAAAGGGCAAGGAAGCGTAGCTGGCAAGGGAATTACAGAGCCAAGAACCAGTCTCATTCAGTATTCTCAACTGCATGACAGAACAAAAAATAAAAATGAAAAAGAGACAAGATATCTGTTTCACATCCACTTTTCTTCACTGATGATCCCAAAAAGCTATTAAATGTGAAAGCCAAAGCTTGCAGTGATGGGTGTTGTATAAATAATCCATGAGACAAACATGCATCACAAACACTCTATACTATTTATCTATTACAGAGTATAAGTAGCTCTGGGACATGCTTTGGGAATAACCTGCTGTGAATTGGAGAGTTGTGTGTGTGTGTGTGTGTGTGTGTGTGTGTGTGTGTGTGTACCACACTGCCACTGGCATGGAAATGCAGTGTTTGGCTAAAGGGGCCCCCTCTGTGCTCCCTCTGCCTCGGAGCAGGAGCCAAGGCGTTCTGGGCTGCGTTTCAAGAGCAATAAACTTCTCCTGCATTTCGGAGATGGCATTTGGAGGTATCAGCATGCTAAACCTGGGAGGGGTCGGCTACATCACTCTGCCGACACGATCCCGGGAGCTGCCACTGCCTCGTCTGCTCTGAGGGGATTCATTTCAGTGACGGGCCTTAAAATACCATGACTCTGACCCCCTCCACCACTGCTACCTCCCCCTCCTGCTGCTGTCTACGCTTCACTTGCCCCCAGACTGACAGCACGACAGTAACTCTCTCCCACATTATGTTTTTTTCCCCCCTCACACTTTGGTATAAATGAATGAAATTTTACATTTTTTTAAAGATGTGTGTGGGTTAACTTGTTCACGCAGCAGCCTATGACACATTTTGGCTTCTATTATGTCAAGTTGTTATTGAGATTTGGCTACATCTGCGCTCAAACCTCAAATTACACAGGTCAAAAAAGCAGTAGCATTCATCCTCTTCAGCCAAGAATCCTGTCAGCTCTGAACAAAGGTCCAGCTTCTTTGATGGCTTTTTATTATGTGTTGCTCGCTTCCTCCTCATCTGTTTCTTTCTCTGGCTCTCAGTGAGTTGGGTGAGACACAGACAATTACTGGGATCTTGTTGTTCGTTTACTCCCACAAGGCTGAAAGGCGGAGGTGATGAAGCAGCTGTTGGATGGCATGCTAAATGACACACAAACACAGCACTTAGATGCCTAAACAGCTCTGTATGAGACGTGTCACAAGGAAAGGTGGGGGGCTGCTTAACTTCACTGCTAATCATGATGCCTCTGCCGTGTCTCTGGGGCTCCTGTTTGATACTTTCCTCCTGGCCATCTGAGGGAATTTGCCTGAGTTGGTTCTCATTTGTTTGGAGAACAGCAGCTGAATGATGCAAACAGCAACTAGGTCACTTTCATTTTAAAAGCAGCCGGTGGGTTTTTAGAAGCTTGTACCATTAAAAAGATGTAGCGGGAATAGAATATGTATCTGTGTTCTGTAATGTAGTGTGCAAAATGTAGTACAATGGAAGGCATTGCAAAAATCAACTAGATGAAGTCTTGTACCTCAAGAACACTGATTTTATTGCAAACAACACCTATAACTGACAATTAAAAGTCATTTTAGTCAAAGATCGCACATCAGACGCTGTACAAAAAAGGAAAAATCTTATTTGATTATTGTTGGCAGACAATAAATGTCTGTGTAAAACAAAATCAAAATCAATTTATGGCTTTTAAAATCAGAAATTTAAGAAGGCTAGAACATGTTTTTAATAGGAGAGGACATTTTAAGCAACCCTTTTTGCAAATCTCTTTTTCAAATATTTACACATAAACATACCAAACCACACGCAAGCATACAGAAATAACTGACTGCCAGCCACTTCTCACAATGTGTGATTAATTCACCTATGACTCATACTATGTAGTATAGTACAGTATGTCTCAAAAGGTGTCAGCTCAAGAACAAACTCTTTCTGATGCTGCTGAAAGCCATGCACTGATCTTAACTATAAATCAATTATTAACACAAAAGTTCAACACTGATGAGAACATTAATTTATCACAATCATCTTAATAAGGGCTAATGTTAGCAACTGTTTTATGATTTAGGACTATTGTCTTATTGTTTTTCCGTCCGTCCGTTTTCTTCCGCTTATCCGGGGTCGGGTCGCGGGGGCAGCAGCCTAAGCAGAGAGACCCAGA
>JARVJO010000164.1:25259492-25271451 GCA_031762555.1 Cynodonichthys magdalenae | reverse complement strand
AAATTCTGTCCATAAAAGTTATGAACAGAATCGGTGACAAAGGACAACCTTGGCGGAGTCCAACTCTCACCGGAAACAAGTCCGACTTACTATTATTGTTTTTCACATTTTTCATTAACAAGTGTGTGTTTATATGATGAAAAGACGGATTAAACATGAATATTTACAATAACTCCTGCTAGGAGTGGGGGTTCAAATCTTTATGGATGAATCATGATGCAGACATGAATGATTTTCTATTTGGGGGAATTGAGAAAAACAAAAAGGTGGAACACTGAAGTGCAATGCCCCGACTATTTACAGTGTGCACACGACAGAAGGAGGAGGCTGATGGCCATTAAATGAAACTTTCTACATTAAAATATGGTATTTGAAAGTATTTTTGGCTTCAGTGAAGTTAAAGGGGAAAATTATGTTACAACAAGAGTTAAACTGTATGAGAAGTGTACACATTTCTACCTGAAGGAGAAGATAAAACAGTTGGTGACAGCTGCTGCTGCTAACCAGTGAACCACTGAGTGAGGACCGTTATAGTAAGAACAAAATATCAAACTAGCCCAGCTATTACTGGACTGTAGAAAAGGAATGAGTCATAGGAACACTGAAGAAAAGAGAGCTGGGAGAGAGCTGCTGGTATGTTGTAAGACTGAGTGCCTACCACAATAAGAGTGAGTTATTGACTTTTAATGTGTTTTAACTGTTTAATTTAGCTGTTTCTGCCCTCTGTCTGGGATTATAAGGGGGAAAGAACAGCGGTCTGTTAAGTTTCACTTTGAGAATGGGAGCGCCATGTTTTATTTTCACTTTTGCACCGCACTGGAATTAGCATGTCCACGTTATTTTATTTTTTTTTAAGATGCTGGAACTATTTGCAGGAGGCATAGAAGAACACCACTATTCTTCTCCCTGCTGGAATAAAATAAAAAAGCTTTCGGTCTTTTCTCCCTGTTATGTTCATAAAGAGCGAGTAAAAAGCTGCCGTCCACCATAGACATAAAGCAGGCAGACGCTGCTCATATCACGTCTGACCGCATTATAAAAGTCGTGATGAAGGTTTTCTTTGGTGTGCATTTCAAACTGTGATCTAAAGTGATCTAATGTGATCTTGTTGTTAACGTCAGCCGGTTTAAATGCATTTTTTGCCCAGTGTAAAAAACAGGCGCAGATTGAGGCAGAGCTGCTGTAGGCGCTGTGTGAAGGCCTCACAAAGATAGCAAGATGTGTGTGTCCTTCTCCTTTTCTCTGTGTTCCTCTGACAATTTTCTTGAGGCCTGTTGCCATTTTTGCATTAAAAAAATGCTGGGATATTAAAACATGGTCATTTTACATTGTTTTATGTAAAAAAGAGATTAATCTGATTAATATACAAATAAAAACATAATATGTAGTAAAATAAATATAAATTTTTTTATTTTTAAAATGTTTTAAGAAATGCCTGAAAAAAATTAATTCTGTGTGGCAGCACTTCACTCAGCTACACAAGACAAGGCTCAGTTAATAAATGAAGGTTTTTAGTTTAAATTGAGACTTGTGTTACATTTGTTATCATTATTTTTATCATGTTAATGGAGGAAGAAAAAGGAGTATTGGCTTCAAGTATTGGCCAAAAAAAAAAATCCACTGCACATATCGGTGTATCAGTTAGACTAATGTCAAATAATCGGTATCGGCCTTCAAAAACCTGTATTGGTTGATCTCTAGTATATATTGTTTAAACTATAACAACACTGTAGCCCTCTGATTTGCAGCCCTTGTGATTGAATCACAAGGTGCCTTAAGATTCCTATCCTCAATCCATGCAATAACCCTCTTTGATGGAAAAGACATTGCAAGTTCACACAAGCACGCCCTATTAATTGTATTAGTTGGAGAATTTAGCTAAATTATTTCTTAATTTTTCGCCTGTCCACTGCAGTAATGTGGAGGAGTAGGCATGCATTCTGGCAGTAGAAGTGTAGCTCAGCTGTGACCCTGCTTTTCACTTTGTAATCTTTTTCAAATTAAACAGTGGCACAGAAACAAACACAAGGTCAGTGAGCTTTCTTTGGAAGTTGTGCTGAAGTAGACATCTCTGAAAAACACCATTGGTTGGCAAATCTCTTGCTAAATTACAATCAACTTGGGGTAGTTTTAGCAGCTTGGTACAGGGTGACAGTGGAACAAAGACTGATGCTTTTCAAACCGTCAGTCTTTTTATAACGTAAGCTTTTATAAGTATTATCATTGAGGTTATGTGAAGCTAATTTAAAGCATACTTTAGAAACATCCTTAAACAAATGGTAAAAGGTCCACACACCATTTTAACCTCTACATTTTTTTTCTCAATCCCCCATTATGCACAGTGTGTGAGTGAAATTTAAAGGTTGTAAGTAATTTCACATTTTGAATCAACTTTTGTGTTTAATTTCAAAGTAAAGATAAACGCACAGATAGAATCATTTTAAACCCCCCCCCCCCGTTAAAAAAAAACTGCCTTCAAAGAGACTGCACTTGTAATCTTACCCTTCTGGTCTCTAAAGCTCAGACAGCCATAACAACCTGTGCGTTACACCTGCAGAGTACCCCCCACTCCCCCACACGCAAACACCCCCACTTTTTCTCCCCACCACACCACTTTAAAACCACTCAAATGCACCCACCGTCCTCCTCCCCACTGTGCCAGACAGAGCAGAATCACAGGAAAACACAGCTCCACCGGACCAAACCACTACCTCTTTCAGCCAAAATACCAGCTTTGAGAGAGAGCAAGAGGGAGAGAGAGTGCAGGCAGAGGACAGACTTGGTTGGGGGAAAGAGGGAAGGGGGCAGGGCAGAAGGGAAGGCTCAATCACTCTGTGGGAGGCAGAGAACGAGGGAACACAACATAGTACTGGTGTTGGCTTCGAGCCATGTTTGTGTCACTAACAGAAGTGGCCTTGTCTACCCCAACCCAACCCTCCAACCCTCCACCCCTTCACCATGCACTCACTCCCTCCCAGTTTGCCTGGAAACAGAGTCAAGGGGTGACTGGCTGGATGCTTGGTAACAGAAAGGAGCTGCAATACGGAGAATAGGCGAGAATCAAACACAGCTCAGAGTGGGAGCAAAAATCAAAAAAAAAAAAAAAAAAAAAAAAGGAGTGGGGGGAGATTCACTCAGTGGCAGGGACTGTGTTTTGGGAATGTTGATGAGGCAGGGAGCTTTTTTCCCTCCCCCCTCCTATTTGGTTCCTCAAAGTGAACCAACAAGCAGCCTTGTGGATGTGTGGGCGATTTGTACTCAGCATGCCCGCAGAGTGAGTGAGCGCAAGATGCTTTGAAGATTCAGTGTTTGCATTATTTCACATGCACAACAGAAAAAAGGATGGAGTTTTTCAGATCCAGCAGAACCTGATAATGATACTGATACATCTTAAAATTTAATCAGCTCAATGTGGTTTCTATCAAAGGTTGGGAAACTGAGTGCCTAAGATTTCACTTGGATTGCACTGCAGGAAATGAGCCAACTCTATTCCCAACTGGCAGGTTTAGAAAAAAAAAAGTGCTTTGTTATGAGGCATGATGTTTTGGAGCAGATATCTCTGTGCAACAAACTCTCGTTTGCCGAGTGCCCAAGCAGAAGAAGAAAAAAACAACAAATCAAGGCCACCTAAGAACTGACTGCCAACTACTATTCGTCTTGGCAATATACTGCAGCATGTGTGCTGTTAAAGTATAAATTGGTACTACCACCATTTCCTGAGGCAATCTGGGCATACCAAATTAAATTTTAGGAGTGTAATATAGTAATGACAGCAAGATGGTAATTTAAAAAAGAAGCAGCTTGGCTAATTCTTAAAAACAATACTTGTGTGTACCCTGAGCACACTTTGTACAAAAACACACCAAAATTTAGAATTTTCTTTTTTCCTCCTGTGCCAAAAAACAGGAAACATGTATTTCACAAGCAAGAGTTTTTCTAAATATTTTGTTAAAAACACTTCACTTACCATCTTCAGTTTCTTGCCACACGATGCCTTCAAGATTAACACTGGTACCAGGCTCGCACGGACCCAAGCACTCAGGTTCTGTTGCCAGGGCTACATCGGACGTGTTCACCGCCACCGAGCGTGTGCGCACCATTATCTGCTCACATGGTGAGGCAATTTCACTGTTGCCGACCGTGGCCAGGAGGTGGAGGGGAGGAGGAGCTGGCGTGGAGACGGGAGATTCCATCTGTGAAGGAAGAAGGGGTTAAAAGAAAAAGAAACACGTGAGACACTTTAAAACTTCTTTCTAATCACATTGAATGCTGCAATAATGGAAAGTGAACAAAGTGCGCAATGCATGAGACATTCTTATATTTCAGTGGCCCTTGAAAGCGTTCCTTCACAGAGGAAAGGGCGATGCATCTTTAAGTGCTGCAGTGTACCACTCAACCTTTCTCCTCAACCTAAGAGGTGATTAGCAGGCAGAAAGGGAATGTGATGTGCCTTAACTGCCTCTGTGGAAGGACAGAATTAGAAATGCAGGGTAGAGCAAACAACCCCCTCCCCCCAGCTTTCCACCCTAGCATGCAGGAGATTGAGATCCATGACACCAAATCATCTCACAGACTGATCGCTCATTAATTCCCTCAATTAGAAAGCTAGTTGTGGTAAGGGAGTAGGCCACTGAGGGTCAGTAATTGATTTCACCTGTCCTGACACGCTGTGACAGCATTGAGGAGACAGTGGGCCTATGTGGAAAAAGAAAATGAAAAGGACAGCAAGGCTGAGATACACAGAGCACATGAGGGAACTGGAGGCAGAAAAATGTGTAGATGGAAGAGAGACATGTAGACAAAGACTGATAGTGGTTTTAGGACCACTATAACACTAGACTTAGTACGCTTTAGTGAAGGCAGTCGACATTAAAGCGCTCCAAATCATTAATACTGAACTGTAGGAGGAATTCCATGCTGAAGCCAACAAAGCACATTTATTAATTGGACATAAACCGCTCAGTACTCTGGACTATGCTGCCCAAGCTGGATCCAATTATGCTTAGAAGACAAAACAACAACTGACAAATTGAATTATAACTCTCCACAGCCTTTAAATGTTGGTCCAATATATTTACTGATCCAAACTGTGTATAATATGATGATCTACAAACAGGCATTTAGCTAGAGGGGCGTCAGGGCGTCTTTTTGACAACCTGATCCGATTTGCAACACCCTGGTCCGCTTTACAACACCTTGTGGACGTGCCTATATAAATACGTGAGGCTGCGCAACTGCATTGATTTTGCCCGATGAGCTGCTCTGTTGTCAATCTACACAGATCACGTCGCACCAACAGGAAAAGGAACGAGCACAACAGCTTTGTTTAAACCCTTGCTATATTGTTAAAAATATGAAAATATTTAAACATAAATGCTATCAAAATGTATCGTTCCGTTTGGAAAGCTGATGGAAACATGCGGCGCAACATATGATACATGTGGACTTTATTTTAAAATCAAAAGTTTTACAAACAACATGGATGCAGTTTCAACTGTTTACTACGTTTACCACAGACTTAATTAGTTTGTCCTGATTTCCACATTTATCACTGGATTTGTTGTACAATCTCGCATTTCCTGCACATTCTTCAGCGAGCTCTTGACACGAACAGGTCCGGACCTGAACTGATGGAACCACAACTGAGCCACATGTAAGACCGGAGTAGAAAACGCAGCATGCCAAAAAGCAGGAGGGAAAGTGATTTTATCAGAAAACGCAGCATGCCAAAAAGCAGGAGGGAAAGTGATTTTATCAGTAATAAAAGAAAAAAGCAGCAGAAATCAAAGGAAATCAGTTTTCAGAAACGTAAACATGACGAGGACAAGGGGACGTCCTGCTTCTCTAAAGCGAAGGTAGGGTAATATTTTGACTATTTATAGCTGTATTTTAAAACATTTTAACAACAATGTAATTTTTTTAGCATTTGTAAAGTCAGACTGTAGCTTTATTAGTAGATACTGGCAATCATTGTTAAAAAATGAAATGACCCTAGAAATCAGTGGAACTCAGTGCTGTAATGATTGAAACACTCCAGCTTCTACCTGCTGAATAGTTTGTTTACAAAAAAAATAAAAATAAAAATTCCAGCATATTTTACTCTCAATTCTCTGTATTTGTCTGGCTTGAATAAAAAAGGTTTGACCCAAAACCACTGGATCTTGTAAACAGCTGTGGAATATCAGGGCTTTCTTTTCATACCAAAACAGTTTGGCGAAAAAAAACTAAAAACACTGTAGTGAATTCTACATTTTGAGTGTCAGGACCTACTAATGAATATTGATTTAGGGAGAGATGGGGTTGGATTTTGTTACATCTTTACTTTTTTTATTTTCAAGCCAAATGCTGGGGTTGTCCCTCCTTCAGAAACCAGTGAAGATTCATCAAGTCTCTCCTTTTCTTCATCTGAAACCTGTGATGATGAAGCAGCTGAAACAACCTGCAGCTGCATTTCAGTGCAAACACTCATGGATTTACAGTAATTTTACGGTTTTTCTTTTTTATTAGTAGTATTTGCATTCAATAACGTGTTCAGACTTTTTCAGTGTTATTTGTAACCATTTGTTTGCATTAAAATAAAAATTCAGATTTGTATCTTGCATTTGCTTTCTTTTAAAGGTGGTGGGGAAAATTTCCTATGTGGAGAATCTTGCTAGAGACTTAAATGTTAAATCCAAACAGAGATGTAGTTTTGTAGTTATGTATTGTGGGGTGGGCTGCACTGACTATGCAGGTACCCTCTCCAAAAATCCTACATAAAAGCCTGTCAACAAACCAATATTGGTGCAAAGATTAAAGATTGATTCATGTAGGCAAGTTCTGATGGAAAGAAATCTCTCTAAACTAAGTGGTCTAGTATAAAACATACATTGATCATTCTCAGATTATGAATCATAAGTTTAATATGCCGAACCAGTGGGGCCCCATCCCTAATCATTGAGCTGTGCTTCTAAACAAATCTACAATTTATAGCACTGAAATAAAACCTTTTATTAGGTTTCAACCATAAAAGCCAGGAAAACCTGTAGTAGCTCTAAAAGAGAATAAAATGATTAAACTCTCTTACTACTTCACTTTATATGTATTTTCAGCATTTTATCGGTATGAAGTTTTTACATGAATGCATTATTTTTTTTATTGATACTGTCATTAAGATGTAAGAGGAAGATTAGCCTTTTTCTTCATTATTTAAGGTATACTTACAGAAATTATGTTGTAAAAAGATTCTAATTGGTTGAATTACTTACAGTGTGAGTGATATTAAGTCATGATGAACAGTAAATTTTGAAAACTAAACAGTAGCTATGTTTACATGCGCAAAATTCTTTGATCGTATTGAAATATATTCCAAATAAATAATCAGAATGTATCATTTACATGGACACAATCTGATCATGAGGATCGTTTACATGCACTGGGTTTTTATTCAGAATAGAAGCACTGATACGCGCAGAGTTGTTAACTTTCCCTAAATAAACACAGAAGAAGAAGTTCTACTTCCGTGATGAACGTAAACAAACGTCTTCTGAGAGACCAGATTGGACCTGTGACAGGTTTTAATAACGGTGGAGACGTTACTGCACTCCCTGGTTGAGCTGCAGGTGATGTGCAGTTTTTTTTTTTTGGCGAAGCAACGCATGCTGTTTATCTTCCTTCTTTATTGGAGGAGAGAATGGGAGGAAAAGTTCTGTGCTGCTGGAAACTAGCGCTGCTGCTCCTCCCTCCACAAAAAGTGCAGAAACCGATGGATGAAAGTCAGAAGTCGTGCGCAGTCAGGTCAGTTTTCCACAATCAGAATAAGATGATCAGATTAAGTGTTTACATGCACGCTGTTCAGATTATCAATTAGCATAAACCACCCCTCTTATTCTGATTACAAATTCATTCGGATCGAGCTGAATCTGATCAGAATAATCGGAATGGGATGTTTACACGACGCATTTTTATTCCAAATGGCTGTTTAAGCCGATTACTTTTGTCCATGTAAACATAGCTACTTTCAACAAAAGTCAATATTAACTAGCTCATGACTTGTCACCACAGAAGCTTTACGTTCCATGAACACCCAGTATCAGTGTGGATGGCCAATTTATTATGGTGCTTAGAGAAAGAATAATTTATTACATGTATAGTGCAAGAGTTGGGGCTAACGACATCGTAATCAGTGTGTGTCAGTTCTGATGCGTGACTTGGTGAGGCTGCCGGCTGGATGAGTGAATGAAACAGAACAGGTAATTACATGAGCTGTCACCACCCACTGCTCTGTATCTTATGGAGACACAAAGACTACAACAAAATCCATCAGACTGACAGCCAAGAGTGAAATGACCAAACAGGTTGATTAGGAGGCTTCTGTAAATGGACACAACTGCATTTGTACATATTATTAGAAACTAAAGAGAGATGACCTAAAAATGAAGGTTTTATTGCAGAATCTCTCAACATTTAAACAATGTTACATTTTCTTTTGAAAAGGCCCAAAAACCCAACTTGGTACAACTTTCTGGTTCCTTTTATATCACCTCCACACATCACAAATTCTGTCCTTCTACTCTCAACTTGCACTCATACAATAATGTTCTGAGCCCAGACAGAACACATTCCCTTTCCACAACCTTGGCCAGCTTACAAACATCATCCTTCTTGAACATTATTCTCAACACCTTAGTCTATAAACCTCATGCGTGCGACTTTTGACATTCCACTTTAGTAGTTCAATAATTTCCTCCATTTTAGAGTCAGGAGTGTTTAAATCATTGTAACTCTTAGATTGTCTCCATTAAAACTCTGAATGTGCACAAATCAAAATGTCTTAAATTAACTATTTCCATTATTTAACTGAAGAGTTTCATAGTATTTATCTTCCATTTTCCAAATAAAGTCAAGCCATGTCTGAATAAGCTTAGTTTTCCCACATAATTTGTTTTACAAAAAAAGAGGGGGAAAAAGCTAAACATATTTGAAGTGTAAGAATTACAGTGAGAAATCAACAAAGACCTAATAAAATAGGTAATGGCTTAAATTAATTACTTAGAGTTAATAGCAGAATGGCAACATAAGTGGGAGCAGTTTGCAATGTGCAGAAACAGGGCTGCAGTACTGTTAGGCTGCTGTCAATAAGTGAGTGAATAAAAGAACTTTCACCCTGGGGCCTGAGTGTACACAAACATAGTCAAACACTTGACGTTTTGTTAGAGGTTTTGAAAAACCACAAGCAACTGAACTACAGAACTCGTAAGATTACAAGGCTTTACCCAATGCTCTGTTTGATGCCAGATTCCAAAATTTCTTCCCCTCCTTGAAATACTTGACAGAAAGATTTTAAAAACCACAATGCCAGAGTGTCACGCAATCTTTTTCTAAACTCAAACCTCATGCCAACTCCCTGAGAAAGCCACACTGGGAAAAATATTGTTTGACTGACTGGGAAAGAAAAAAATCTGCGAATCTAAGACTGAAGTTGAGTTACACTAGAGTGCTGACTGAGTAGAAACTCTGCTTGGATTACTCGTACAAAATTAAAAAGTGGCAAATAAAGGCATGCTGTGCTTTTAAGTGGACACACTTACTCCAGTTTAATTTTTTTTACAACTTGTTAAAAAAACAGCTTGTGAGATTATTGGTTTAACGTATCACACTAAGATATTTGTCTTGATTGTACTCATTAGGCAATGATGCAAATTATATTGCATGCCTTTAATTGTACTTTAGTAATAAAGCAAAAGAAGCCCTAACCATGGGTGCAAAGTTGTACACATGCCTGAGAAACGCTGATCAATGTTCCTTTCCCAAGTCAATAAAAGGTATTACATCACAGCTGCTCTTGCCATGTTTAGTTATTTTAACCAAGAGCATAGTGCTAAATAGCAGGTATTTCTGAGCCATCGTGCATTTTATTCGAAACTGCTCAACTAAAAAGAAAAGCATATGAGAACCATCTTGTGAATTCAGTGCAATAAAACCCAGTATATAATATGAAATGACTGCTTTATTGTCTTCATCTGGCATGCTCTTAAATCAATCAAAGGCCTATTTTGATTTGCTTTAGAGGTGAAACTGTTCTGAAACACAAACACATGGATGAAGATAGAGTTTGACATTCAGTAATATTCAATAACATTTTTATATGACAGGCATGGTTGAGAAACAGAGGTCTGTATCTGTGTCACTGTTTGGTAAACAAATCCTTCTGTTAGCAATACTTTGTACAAAAATAAAGTATCACTAAGTGTTGCAATATCAGTAGAGGTGCTCTGATATTCATTTGAGCTGAAATAAATTGATCATGGATGCTAATCAATAGTAGGGTTGGGCAAAATCATATCGTGTGCAAGTAATCGTCAGAAAAGCTTTAAGGAATTATTTTTTGGCACTTGACTATTAATAGGATTAATGCCACCAGGCAGACTGACTGGAGATTTCCCCGTCAGTCTGCTCGATGCTCCTCTCTGCTTCAAACATGACAAATATTTTTTCTGTAATTTATTTATTATAACAGTTTTACTTGGTCTATCAACACTATTTAAATTGATGTATAGCCTACAGTCTGTACTTTTGACACAATTTGGAACAGATTTTTTTGAACAGCAAATCTTTCATCTCAACAGGCTCCTCTCGATGTGAAGGAACAGCAGCTCTACTCTGAGTCCCTCCTAGATGATGAGCTTCTCACCCTATCGCTAAGGGAGAGCCCAGACACCCTGCGAAGGAAACTTATTGCGGCTGCTTGTATTCGCGATCTCGTTCTTTCGGTCACTACCCAAAGCTCGTGACCATAGATGAGGGTAGGAACGTAGACCAACTGGTAAATCATGAGCTCCGCCTTTTGGCTCAGCTCTCGCTTCACCACGACAGATCAGTACAGCACCCGCATCACTGCACATGGAGCAACAATCCACCTATCATTCCCCCTGCTCCATTCTTCCCTCATTCGTGAACAAGTCCCAAACATACTTAAGTTGGGTTCACACTGGACGCGTTTTGAGCAGCGGAAGCAGCCAGTTTACATGCAAAGTCAATGGTGGACGCGCGTCTAGGTCTCGCGGCGCGCAATGAAGCGGTAGGTGTGGTTTGAGCGTTTTCTGTGGGTGCAGAGCGTCCAAAGCAGCAGATGCTCGAGTTCAAATATCTGAACTTTGGCTGATCGACGCGCCGCATCAACCAATCAGAGAGACTCATTTTTCCACGTGACGGTTTCCTGAATGTCGCCCACTACCTGAAACAGACAGACAGGAGCAGTTTAGCTGAAATCGACAGTCTGTAGTTTGTGTTCTGGCTGGAAATATCAGCACCGATGTTGGTCAGTGGCTCGTTAAACTGACCGCGGTGTTAACGAAGCTCGGGACAAAAATAGTTTGTCAGCTCGCAGCTCCTGGAGTGGTGAAACTCACTGAACAGACTGCCTCTAAATTATCTGGTTAATTAGTTATCTGCTTAGCACAACCTTCGCTTGCTCTCACTAAATAAATCAAAGACATTTTCTTTATTTCATCCGACATTAAAGATGGACCGGAAAAAAACTCTCCTCCCATTTAGACGCGCGTCTAGTTTTGTTCTAGTCTGAATGTAGCGCATCCAACTTGAGGCGTTGGGTGAGTTTTAGATGCTCAAAACGTGTTTGGTGTGAACCCACCTTTAAACTTCTTCACTTGGGGAAGGACCTCTTCCCCGACCCAGAGAAGGCACTCTACCCTTTTCTGGCTCAAGACCATGGTCTTGAATTTGGAGGCCCTGACCCTCATCCCGGCCACTTCACACTCGACTGCAAACTGTTCCAGTGAGAGCCGGAGATCACGATCTGATGAAGCCAATAGGACCACATCATCTGCAAAAAGCAGAGATGAGATCTTAAGGTCACCAAAACAGATCCCCTCAACACCTTAGCTGCACCTAGAAATTCTGTCCATAAAAGTTATGAACAGAATCGGTGACAAAGGACAACCTTGGCGGAGTCCAACTC
>JARVJO010000164.1:25231621-25242753 GCA_031762555.1 Cynodonichthys magdalenae | reverse complement strand
GTGCAGAGGGACATGTTCAGACACACCTCGCTGGCTGTACCTACTGACAGATAGCTTCACAGACCAACCAGCTGCAAGTTTCTTTATTCAAGTAAAGATTTGGACTTGATTTGGATTTAAACTTTTTTTTTTTGACCCCTGACCGCCCGTTACCTTCCTGTGAGCTTGTGCTGCAAATGAGGAAATGAGTGCAAACTTTATTGGCACAAAGACTTTTCTTGCTAAAAGCATGCAACAGCTTTGAAATGACCACAGTAAGCGGCAGTTTATTTTGAAACTTAAAACTATAAAAAGACGTAGTGTGACTTGTGTTTGACTTGTTGATCTGACTCCTGCAGCGCTGCTCAGTGACAGCAACGTCAGAGCAGCTGTTTTTTTTCAAAAGGTCTATCTCTGGCTTTATGTATGTAAATGCTCACAAGCAGCTGTTGCTCCATTGAACATTAATTACTAAACACACCACAAACTTTACTTGGCCAGTTGGCAACCCTACCTCAGCTTTGAAGGTAGTGGTTGCCTGTCTAATCTGCTCAGATTGAGCAATCAGTACTTAATCCAACATTTACTCACAATGCTAATGTTTTAGCTAGAATTATACTCTCATGCTCCTCAGGAGTGGAGTAGCCAAATGTCTGGCTGACTGCTGAAAACAATATTGGGAAATGAAATATTGCAATCTTTTAGTGTATCAATATTTTCTTACACCCCTATATGATTAACAACTAATAAAATAATTTTCCCATATTTTGCTTTGCAAGCATAAGATTATTTTGTTTTTCCTGCTGGATAAAGTGCATTTCCTCCCCTGTGTTTTTTTCGCCTTGTGCTGAGGTCATGTACCCTCATGAAAGGTGCCTGCACCCCCACCTGACTGCATATTGTCCACAGGCAATCTGCTTCTCTCAAATATGTAAGATGTTTGGATTTGTGGGTAAATTTAAAATGAGAATTTTAGCAGACCTTTTGATTATAAAACACATGTTTATACAACAGGTAAAGCTTAATTTTATTCTGTTGACATTTTGTGCAAGAGTGACTTTATTAAATCGTCTCATGTGTAGCATGTAGTTTATCCTGAATCAGGGCATAGCTGAGCACAGGCTTCATTAAGATTATGTACGTTATTATGAGGCCGACACGCCAACATCACAACGCTAAACAAAATGTTATGAAAGGTTCACAAAAACACTGCAGTCCACAGACTCTGAAATGCTTAAGATGCTAAAAGGCCAATTTATCCTATAATTTGTCATAATACACAAAAATCATGTCACAGTCTATTAGAAAGGCACAAATTTATGCTAAATCCATTTGTACACCAAATTTTACTCCAGCTTTTCCACAATTGTTTTTTAAGTCCAAACTCTTTGAGACAGCAACCTTTATGAAACTCCACTGAGAATAGGGGGCGTAAAATAGGGCGTGATCCAACTGAGGAAGATTTTAAACTACATCACGTGCAACCTCTATTAGTCCTGACCTCTATTAGTGTGAGGATGTGACATCGGGGGTTTAAGGCAAACAGAGTGCAGAACAAAGCTTACAGCAGAACATCTAAGCAATCTTAACGATTTGGTAAAACACTTCATGAAGTTTCGTCAGCGAAAGAAATTCAAAAAAATTTAATGACCCGAACTATCAGTCAAAACTGAGAGGTAGTCGGCTAATGTTAAAATCACCTCAGCCAAAACCTCCGCAAAAACAAAAAAAGACAACACATTAGCCAAAGTGAGACGCGAATTTATTTAAAAAGTTACAGCTGTTTTGCAGCTGTATTACAGCCTGTTTCGATTAAGTGTTGCAAGAAAGTAAGTTCCGTCAACTCCAAGTTGAAGAAACTAAAAGTTATGTTATCAGCCAAAATCTGAACGTTCAGCAAAACAATAAAAGCTGTTGTCAACACAGAAGACGTTTTGAGAGATGTCTATCATATATATATATATATATATATATATATATATATCATATATTGTGATATTAATATTGATAAAATTGTGATTTGAGCAACCCTACCTCTGAATTGAGCTCACTGTAGCTTGCACCCCTTCCTAAAATAAGTCAGCTTCTCCTCTGTTTCACTGCCTTTAAATTCCCTGGCACTACCTAAAAGGAATGAGTGGTAGCACAAAAGCAACGGTCTGTCAGGCACAAGCAAAGAGAAAAAAAAATAACTCAAGCTTGCTCTCATGAGATCTCTCTGCCTCCAGAGCTAGACATCAGCAGCAATGCAGAATGCCAGCAGTGTTCTTTCATTCAAGTGCAGCCTTTCCTTTCTCTCTACTGTCCTGAAAGTAACACCACCAATGTAATTTTCCATGAGAGCTGCTCCATTTATCAAGGCCAGTGGCACATCGAGGAAGCTGACAATGCCTCACTCCTCTAGATTTGTATAATGAGAGGTGGGAGAGTGAGACACATTCACAAGGTGGTTAGCACTTGTACGAAAGAAGTACAGATGATTTATTCAGCATCTGAGAGCCAATGCTTTGGGGAGCTTTAAGTAAGGACACAGACAATGTGGCCATGGCCATTACACCACTACCACAGAGAACAAGATTAGAGCTGAGACACAAACTGATTACTGCTTGAACTACACAACTGCAGTTCCTGTAAATTACCAGAGAATTTGAAAGGTTAAAACTGATTTCTAACATCCAATGACTATTTTTAATTCTTCATTCACACTGCACTAAAAAAAACCTGTACTGTTGCACAAACATGTCATTTTTCCTCAATAATACATTGTCAAAAAACTAAAGCCAAGTTAAAATAGGGTGAAACATATTGTGACAAAACAGCTTTTACATTGATGCAACAATACGAATGGTACATAAACCCGATATTTTTTCAGCAGCATTTTCACGATTAATTTTGACCGGATTGATAAGCTTCAGCCTTAACGGTATTGTTAATGGTACCAGAATTGTGACATGACAAGAACGGACATGGTACATTCTGCATTGTTTACAAAAAATTACCTCTCTTCCTCTATCATTCGTTTTACTTAATGCTGATGTGATCTGCAAGCGCAGAAAAAGACACGTCACATTCAGCATGGTGTTTACAGAAGTAGCTAGACATGGATGCTACTTGATAGCATGTAGATTCTGAAGTTGTGGTTCAATCAGAGCAGATTTAATAATTTTCTGATATTCTTGTTTAGTTCAGTGTTTATATATGAACCTGACTCTGGTCGGCTTCTCAGGTGCAGCATTTTATCTTTAGAACAAAGCGACGTGCTAAAACTAAAGTATCAATTGAGTAACTTTAGTATCGATACAATCTGCGACCCCTCGCTGTTACTATCATATTTTTCTGTGGATTCTCAGTCATCAAGGATACAGAAAATCAAAAGAACAAAAACGAAGCAACTGGACCTCAGTTCTGTAGCTCAAGACGTGTGGAGCTACAAGATTTAAAACGGCGTGACTCAAGGTTAGAGGGTCGACCCGCTCACCCACACCTCACTGAAGTAAGTCAGATGAAATGCGACATTCTAAAGTACTCGCTCAAATATTGATGCTGCTTCCTTGCACTGTGAATGAGAATTTAAATAAAAATGCATATATTTCTCTTAGACAATCCAAAATCAACTCTGCTGTATGTACAGCATTAATAAATATACTCATTGTGTTTATGAATAGGAGGTGTTTAATCAATTTTGTCCATTCTCAAAAGATAAAGGATAAATTATAATCTAATTTAAAGGGCAGACAAATATAAATGTTCTATTTAAGTCTGTGCAGAACTTAATGAACAGAATGTCAACCAGGTCACAACAACACAAGAAAGATGTTTGAAGTGTCTGGGTTTAATCTATTTTGTGGAGTAACGTTGAATTTGTGATGATACACCCCACAAAAAGTAGAAGATTAAAGACAATAAATAAACAGTAAAGTTTGGCAAATTGTTCACAAGAAACAGCTTGGCTCTCCTTAAACAGTTTATGATGCACTGGACAGAGCTCTACTTCAAGCCACAAAAAATTTATTTAAATCCTCTAAAGTAATTTTAGTTTAGTTTGTTTATTTTTTTTGCAATTTTATTGATGTGAAATTTTAACATTGCTGTAATTTAGTCAAATATTTGTCTCAATAGTTTAAACTCTGCTTTATTATGTTATTATTACTTAACCTTGGTTTGTCTCCCTCTTTCTTTGTAGAATACATTCTGGTTGAAGCAGGCATTGAAAGCATGAATTGAGTTCCAAGAGCTAAATGCACTATTATCAGCTTTTCTTTTTACAGCTCCATTATGTGGGGTTACCAACCTAAAAATGGTTTCTACGCCAAATTTGATAAATGCACACTGCCACCCTTAACACACACATTCTCATCCCCATCATCATGTTTTCAAGAATACCTTTCACCAGCTAGTAGTTTTAAAGCGATTCTGACCTCTCCCCTTCATTTCATTGCAGCTTGTTGTTCTAGTGGTTCCAAGTAAAAGGGCCTTTCATTCTAAATACATAATGATTACAAAGACTTTCCTAAAATTCCATTCATAGCAGTCCACCCCTGCTTGTGTTCATGACTGGGTGTCCTGGATTTAAGTAATCAAACAGGCTTCCTCACCGCCCATCCCCCCCCATGCCACTTTCAGAGAGGAAGGCGTGCTGAGCACCAGCTCCCTCCCCCACACGCTGCTCCAACAGGCATTGCTGAGGCTTGTGGGATTAAGAATGGAACACGATGACAGACAAAAACAGTCCTCAGCACCTCCCTGCTCTTCTGTCTTTTATACCACAAGAGCATGAAAAGGCTGCTATGAAGCACACAAAAGACACAGTGATAGATCAACTCTGAGTGAACAAGATAAGTGTGGGTGAAAAGCTACACAGATCTTTATATTATTCTTGTATGACAATGTCAGCATTGAAACGGTTTAAATAATAAACAGTGGAACGCGATTTGACATTTGCTTCATGCTCTGTACAATACATGGCTGACAATATTCATATCTTATACATCATCAAGTAATGCTTTTACTGGGTAATGTGAATATTATAAGAACTTTATAAATAATAACCAAAGATACTTATTTGCACTAGTTATTAACAAGGAATTGTCCATTTGAATAAAGCCTGTATTGTCAAGAAGGAAAATGACCATCACTACTGTGTAAACCATTTCATGTAGCTGATCTTGAGCGGTGCCCTTACTCATTGCACGATAATAAAAGCAAAAACAGCGGGTCTTTTTCTTTTTATGCATCACATGTCAGAGTGCTTTAGGGAATGGAGTGTTTCTCCATGCCTGCTGAAAGCCACAGGCTGTCATAAGTGCAGTGTCAAGAAGCTTAAAGGAGTGGGTCCAATTGTATTAAATTAAAATCGATAAAAGCCAGTTCTGTTTTAAAGATTCATATCACAAGCTTCTTAAAAAAAAACATTACTAACGGAATGAGTGTTTTTGCTGTTTGCACATTAAAAACACAATCGTTAAAAACAGAATTCAAAGCACAAAACAATGTAAAATTATTGCGTTATAAGCCATGTGTAAATTTAAGAAGATTGTTTTAAGACAGTAATCCAAGCAATCTGTTTCTTTCATTGCTGAATGCGTTTATAGATGCCAATCATTTTAATCAAATGTATGCCTTTTAGCAGTCTCCGATAAAAACAGGAATTTTTTTTCGTTGATCAAGATAAATACAATCCCAAATCTTTGCATGTAATATGCATACAAGAGTATATCTGTACGCAAACACCAAACGAATCCAGGCAACATACACAAAGCACTAAAATGAAAAACAAAACTTACCTTCTCATTTTTAATCTTCTTTAATGTCTTGCATTCACCATTACCATTTTCCACTTCATCTGGTTCAGTTTTTGTGGTCAAAGTTGGTACTATCCCAACAGATTCAAGTGCAATATTCCCCATTTGATTAGCATCTGCCAAGTCTGTTGATTGTGTGTTCTCAAAGGATGCATTACGACTATTCCCCAAAGAAACTTGAGCTTGAGACACATCCTTCTCAGAGACACCAATTGCCACAACTGGAGCACCATCTGTTTTATCTTTCTTACTTTTCCCACTAGCACCTTCCTTCTCCTTTTTACCACCGAGAACACCTCTGGAGGCTTTGCCCCCTTTTTCCAAGTTCTTCCCAGAGGTGGAATTGTTACCGGCAGCTACAGCGCTTGCTGCCGCACCTGTTGGCTCCCCTTGAGTCCGACCTGTGGGTTCTTTTTTACCCCCATCTCCAGCTGAAGCTGAAGCTTTGCTACTATTGTCTTTAGAGTTCTTGCTGCGCTTGTATTTGGATTTGCTCTCTTTGCCTTGAGAGCCAGACACTGGACTAACAAACCTTATGTTGTCTGGCAATGCTGCCACTGCACTGGGTGGTGCCGCCATGCCGTCCTTGGTGCCAGACATCTCAAGTTTGTCCTTCTCTAAATCAGCGTCAAGGTCAATGATCAGATTTCCAACACCGATATCCCACTCATCCCCGCTGTCACAAGATTCCACCGCATTAGAGTCCACACCTTTCCCGCCTGCAGTGCCACCACTTAGGGACATTTTAGTGCCAACGGCCCAGGAATGCCTCAGTGAGGTCTGACACCCTCTCAGACGGTTGGGAGTCAGAGGCAAGGGATAGAGTATCTTCACGGTCTACTCGTCTTTGTCCCATTTAACCACATTTTGCCCTAGAAAAAAAAATGAGAAGAGAGACATTTTAATCCAATAATTCAGACACAGAATAACATCAATATATTTCTGTCATCACAGAACAGTGTTTTATTGTAAAACAAACGTTTGATTGTGAGCCAGTAATTCTCTGATGATCGCTGTGCAAACCACTATGGTAATACACACTGGTGTGACAGCTCTGCTCTGAAACCCACTCTTCATAATCACTTCCCACCATTGCCATGGCAACCATGGGAAATGTAGCCTAAATCCTGCTTTGACAACCATGGTGGCCCCACTGTTCCGAATGACTGGCTCTCTTTCCACAAGGAACCACTGATAGTGTCATTGCTGATAAATAAGAAGTAGCCGGTCTAAATCCCCCCTCCTTGCATGGTTTATGGAGCTGCACCTTTTCAATTCAAAAGCACAACAGTAATCCTGTATTGACAGATGGTTTAAAAGCATGAATAAACTGATATACTTCTCAGGGAGGGAGAATAAAAACTTGTTTTTTTATTGTAATACATATCTTACACAGTATAAAACGTAATCACGATTTATACATGTTGGTAAATCAATAAAGCACACTTAAGACCTGTGCATGCTCTGTGATAAAAAAAATAATAATAAAATTGTACCAGGTATGTACATGTTCTTTTGTGCAAACTTGACAATAAAATCTTGATAGTTGCCTGTATCACAAAATGTAAAACTTTTCAGATGTTGGAAACAACCAGCAGGTATATATAGGTTCAACAAAGAATAAATGACAAACTCTGGTGTCAACATGCTTATGATTAAACTCAAACTTTAATTAAGGGTAATTAAGAAAAAAGGAACAGGCCTGAATAACATCTGTTACAGCAGCATTCACACCAAAAACTTTTTTCCCAAAAATTTCTGACACCGTGTGTCATTGGTCATCTTTGGTTACGAGCGTGTTAAGTCATCTGCCGTTGAATTAAGCGAACAGCCAAAAATTTTGTCCATAGGATCTAAAAAATACAGTGTGAATCTGGCTTTACACAGATGCCAACTACAATCAATTTTGAGCGTACTAAAAATCTTACATTTATAATACCACTTATTCAAACAAATTTTACTTTTTGCAACATTACCAAAGTGTGTCTTGTAGTAAGAAATTACAAAGAATACATGAGCCTAGCTTTTACTTTCTGACCAGTAACATTATACAGACATTTCACTTCTTAAACATATAGAACTTGGGGTGTTTTCTGACCAGTGAATCAATTTAATGCCACAGAAGCTGTAAAAACCAAGTGTCACAAACTTGACAGCCGTGGGCAAGATAATATACTGGTGCCATAAAAAGTGTAGTTTTTCAGAGCATCTTAAAGTACATTCACCTGAGAGTTCACTACATTTCGGCAAATGATGCACTCCAACATTTATGGTTTTCATCTCCTCTTGTAATAAAGAAGCTGAAGTATAAGTAGGCTCAGCACAAAAAACTCTGCAGTAATGGAAAGAGTAATAAAATCAATATGGTGACAGGCATTAAATTCCTTTGTGCTACAGACTTTAAATACAAAAAACAGCAATGTTGAAGTCCTTCAAAGATCCTTCACAAAAGATGTAATACCGTTATAGGTGAATAGTCAAAATTGTGTTGGTTTTTGTGTGTTTTTATGAAGTTTGAGTAAAGAACCAATTTTAAGTGAATATATAATTAGTCTTGCAGGGATGCATTGAGCATTTAGCCTGAAACCGGTTTTATTTAGTTGTCACCTTGATTGGCTAAAACTGAAGACCGGCCAAACAAATTTTAAAAATCTGATACATGGATAGAGGATAAACTCTGATAGAGGGGAAATGGACTGTTCTAGATTACAGTGTTTTAGTTAATTTCCATATTTAGTGCCTGAATAGATTTTTAAATTCTAAATTTGATATTAGGGCTGCACAATATAGCGAAAATTTGTCATTGCAATAACAAACTGTGCAATAGGCATATCGCCAAAAACTGCATAAACTGCAATGAATGGTTGGCTCAAAATGTTGCATTTATGTGTCTTGTCAATCACACTGTAACTTGAAGTATTTGACCAATCAAATGGAGCTCTTTATGCATTTCACCAATCAGATGACCTCTTTACACTAGATGCCCACCCTCTATGTAGATGGAGGTGGACAGCAAACAATTGACTGTAGAAACTGTAAAAATTAATAGTAAAAAAAAAATCTAAACGGGACACTTTAAACAGATTTTTTTTTTACTCTAGTTGTCTCTGGCGGCATGGTGGCTTAGTTGGTGAAGCTGTTGACTCTCAGCAAGAAGGTTGCCAGATCAAATCTCTGTCTGGGACCTTTCTGGGTAGAGTTAGCATGTTCTCTCCATGCATGCGTGGGTTTTCTCCGGGCACTCTGGCTTCCTCTCACAAACCAAAAACATGACTGTTAGGCTAATTGGTAACTCTAAACTTGTTCCTAGGTGTGAGTGAGAGTGTGGATGGTTGTTCGTCTCCGTGTGTGGGCCTGTGATGGATTTGCGACCTGTCCAGGTGTACCCTGCCCCTCGCACTGTGACTGCTAGATATGAGCACCAGTTACCCTAAAAGAAAGAAGCAGGTTAAGATAATTGATGGATCAGTGTTGTTCTCTGTGACTTGTTTTTGGGGTACTAAACATATGACAGAGAAAGTTGACCAGAGGTTAACTGGCTGAAGAGGAACAAGTTGAGGAACAAGAATAACAGCATAGAGCTGTGAGAAAAAAGTTACTTATGATAACACAACATGACTAAGCACTTTAACTTTTTGCGAACATATATATCAAGTTAAGATTGTTTAACAGTTTGTCGATATATTTTTAAATGATGTAGTGTGGTTTTTGTATTGTGAGCAGTTTATTGTAATTGTATTTTACTGTGGGGTATCTGTGAGGTTGGACAGTGTCCATTTGTTTTATACAGTCCAAGTTCCTCAGTTTATGCCACTCTATACAGTATTTCTATCCGTCTAAAACTGCTTGCAATGTTGTCTTATTACTGTAGGCAACCTTTAATATTTGCTTCTAATAGTTTGCAGATATGCAGAGGACTTTAAACTCTAATAATACAAACATAATTTTAGACTTAAGCCAAGTAATAAATATGAATCATCCTCCTGGGCTTATCAATCAAAACCTTACTATTCTACAACAATGACTCCAAGAAGATTGTATGGAAATCATAGCTTTGTTTGTTATTGCTGGACCAAATTATTTAGTCTCTTACAATGGCCTGGGTTTAAAGAACCGTTATTTATACAGTTATGATGCATACCCCACTTCCTCGGTTTTACCACATTTACAATTATTCAGCTGTAAATTCCAGAACTGTGACTAGATTACAGACTTCCTGGAGTTTATCCAGTGTTTTGCTTCATTGCTAACAGTAGCGGAGGTAAAACTGTTGGAACAGTCATTTGATCATTGCGCCTGCTTTTTCCTCACAGATGGTTCCTTAAAGAAACAACAGTCAGTGACAGGTTTGGGTGGGCGGAGAGATGCAGCTGTCCTTGTAAGACTGGGTAAACAGTTGTGAGGTCCAATTTGTCCCACACCTCCACAAAGGAGAGGTTGTAACTCTATCAGCAGTTGACCTACTGCACTGCCCTGAGCTAGAACTGCAAAAGCAAGCCCTTTTGCAAAAAGCTCTACTGAAGAAATGAACCAGCAAGCTCCCCGTAGAGAAAAGGCACACAAGCTGTGCAACTCCCCGAGTACTTATTCTTTTTTCACAGATCCAGTTCCACTCTGTTATCTATCAGAGGCATGTAAGGGTGACTGTGCCTTAGTAGAGCAGAACGAAAGACAAGGAATAATCACTTTTTGTCAACCTGACTGCAAACAACTATTTGTGCACAAAACAGAAATTAAAGTAGAACTTTTGTCCATGAACATTGTTTAAAGAATTCATCCACAAACCACAAAGCTCTCCTTTTCTGTTATAGCTTGTTTAAACATGACAGAGCTGCAGATGTAGGAGAGGAAAGGAGCTGGAAAATGATAGACATAATGGTTAATGCAAAAAGTAACTTGTACCATCAACTGACCCCTTTTTGAAAGGCTGAAATGCAAGCAATTTCCACAACAGCATGAAATTTACAAAGCATGCAATAGCAGTTTTTTCCCCTTCAGCCAAAAAAAGCTTTGCTTGTTATGGGTAATGTATGTTTGAAATCGCAGTGTAGAGCAGATAATTACAGTTTAACTTGCAGATATAGGAAAATGACCCGTTTAACTAAACCATGATGAGATGTGCCCTCACCAAGGCACACGTCAAGAGGAGGATTTCTCAGAATATCCATCTCTGCCAGTACATTAAGTGCAATCTATAACCGCGTTTCCATCAACGTTTTTTAATTCGCATTTTGAAGTTTCGCATCAGAAAAGTTGAATGGAAACTGCCTGATTTGAAAAAACTTCCTCTAATGCGCAACAGAGTTTATTCGCTCGCTTGAGGTGGTTTTTGGGTTTTTCGAAAAACAGTTA
>JARVJO010000164.1:25201740-25215255 GCA_031762555.1 Cynodonichthys magdalenae | reverse complement strand
CCTATTTTGGTTAAAACAAAGACAAAATTATCGCTGTGCTTACATTTAAACTATCATGACCATTTTTTAGCCTCAGCACAATTCACATGGTTAGCACTGCAAACTGTAACAGAACTTGATATCATGCATTTATGTAAAGGGACATCAGAACAATGCACTGTTTGGTTTTATGTCGCCCTCTTTCAGCTCTACCTTTGTAAATTTACTGAGCTTCCTAAGTGGCGACGGGGATAACCACAATTATTTTATGAAGGAAGACCTAAAGAATAAAATGTACTGGCTTGAATAGAGGATGTGGATAGTGATTTTACAGATCCAGTAGCTGCTGTCATGTGTTGTCACAAACTCTGCTCCCGATCTTTTCATATTTTTTTTAACCCACGTAAAATTCTAAAACTTCTGTGAGCTTCATAAATGGGGGATTCTTGCTTCAAGTGTTGATGCCATCATCCAAAATCCTACTAAAATGCCTGCTTGATAATAAGTTTTAAAAATTAGCTTAAAGTTTTCCGACAGACTACCAGTAGGTCTTAAATCAATTTGACTCGGAACAGATAGAGGTTGAAAGCTGAAAAGGTTAGAACAGAGTAAATTTTCTGTAATCCATTCTTCCTGCCATCTGAAGCCTCTTTGCTCCCAAGGTATGTTAAAGGAAGCCCACAGCTGATGTACAGCAATAAAAATTGTGCTGTCCATTTAATAGTCCCTCCACTTCTTGGGCAACATTTGACCCTTACAGATACAACTAACTTTATGTCTGCTCCAATCAATAAAAACCTTTGAACAGAGACAGGCAGAAACAGCCTGCTGTTTTGAGTGTGACATAACAGCTTGGCTATGGTGCATTCAAGAACCAGAAAACTATCACATATTTGAGTGTTAAACCAGCCTGTCACTGGTCAAGACCAATCAAGTTCAAACCACCTTGTGCAAATCACAGACCAGCTCCCAGAGCATCTCTTCAAATACTAATAATCCTCTTCATTCAACTCGGTGAGTTGCATTCACATTTTAAACCCATTCAAAAGTAACACACTGTATAGAACTACGTTGGGTCATTCAGATACAGGCTTCTAGGTAGGGTTTTGAAGGAAGGCATAGACACTGAAAAATCCAGCTGTTTATTTCAGATTAACAACATTTCTAATAACCATGTTTGATTTTTATTTTTAGTACTGCGAGAATATAAGACACTGAGATGTATCAAAATGCCTTGTGACATGAGTCAAAATTTTTCATAAGCAAATTGTAACTGCTTATTAGTAGAGGATGTTTGCTTAACCTGAGCTCAACCTGGACTTTACAATTAACGATCTGATGTTTTCTTTTATTGACTTTATAAGTGTTTCACACACACTCTGTAAGATCTGTAGCTACACCTTTAAAAGCTGTAGCAGTGAAAGGGTTACAGATTGTAGTCATTCAGCAAATCTAAGAGCAGCACAAAAATGGTGTAATTAAAAAAAAAAAAAGTAATTGCCTTGTTTAGACATTTGCTGCTATCAGGTCATAGTATGTCCACAACCACCCCTAAAACTGCAAGCCAGCTGTGTTCGAGTTTAAACGCACCATGACCCGGAAAACTAAAAGAGCACATGTTTGCTTGCTTTGTTCTTGGAGTGTCACTAGTATAAACAAACCCTTATCCTTCAGTTTTTCCATCTACTTCTCCTTTTCTAAAAGGTTGTCTGCTTTCAGTTTCTCCAGTGTCATCAATCTTCTCGTAGTGCCTGTCAAGCTGAAGCTCAAAGCAAACGGGTTGTGATCATCAAACTAAATTCATCCATTTTATGTCAACATTCAATCTATTTTTTTACTGCAGGTTTTAGAGTAAAAGAAAAAAAAAAGCTCAGAGTATTCCTCCTCCATGTGGAAATGGGATCCCTTTTCTGCAGTACCATATTAGGCCTGATGTATTCACACATTGGAGCATCCCAATATTTCACTTCACTACTAATAACACTAAAACTGAATTTATGCTTCTCTAGCGAGTTGTCTCTCCGCTCCCTGCTCTAAATGCATACAGCGTGAGAACTAATTTATAGTTCAGCAGAGAATTTAACTTGCTGGCTTTAATAAGACTGCTACCCCACTAAAAGATAGTACTTTTAGCAGGTCAGTCTGTGATTTATCATACAATCAATGAACAAGTTTGACTTTGTTACACTTCTGGAATGATTAAAATCCAGTTTTCAATAGATTAGTGGGATCACTCCATATAATTTTTGTTTTCATTCTCAAAAACTACAACACAATAGCAGACCAAGCTACAATCATGATGTTGTGGCATGTAGTTGCTTGGTAACAGACGACAAAACCTAATATAAGCACAAATTCGCCATAAGCTGCTGTGTGAAACCTAACGCAGGCGCATTATTTTAAAAAACAGCGTGGACAGTCTAGACCGCTCACGTTAAAGCCACAAGATTGCTTTTCTAGCTGTTTAGACAAAAGTCTACACTGCAAATGTTTTTATCATGGCCAATAAGCATCATGGTAATGGCACTGAAGCCAAAAGAAAACAACATGCACTCCCTGCAGCTACACAGCGTGATCTGTCCAAATCCATTACAGATTTGTTTTCTGAAGTGTTGCTTTATTTGCCTGTATAGGGTCTTTACTCCTGAGATTAACTGTTTTTTCTATTGATTTTCCTCAGCTGAGAAAGTGCATGACGCAGTTTATTGTGGCACGGCATGCGTTTCTTGTACCAATAAAAGAATCTGTTTCAGGGATCTTGACAGATTAATGAAAAAATGAACAGGGAGGAGGGGGGTTACTAAAATAACTACTTCCTGCTGCCTGATTAGATCTGAAGTTTGTCTTTTATGTCAGACTGAATAAAAAAAACTAAATGATGCCCTTTTGCTAGTATTTTAATTTTCATAATGAAAAGGTTAACCATAATGCATAACACAGAATGGCAGTGAATTATTAAATTAATACAACCTGAGCTGCAGGTTAATTCTCTGTTGGTCCACCTGAGTAGTTTACTTGTTTACGGCTCTAAATTTTACAATTTTGGAGTTGTTTCAGTTGAGTCAATGACGTGGTTGATAAAGGTTTTCTTTAGACCTCATGTAGGCAATACTTGCTTTAAGGCAAAGTACTTAAAACTAAAATCCATGATAAACTGCTACTTTTATTTTTACACGTGCCAATAGTGCGATGAATTAGACCGATAAACAAGACAGTGCAGAAAGAAACAGTACTTATCTTAAGTAATTGCAGATACTGTTGATCATTTTCTGGTTTAGTCTTCACAAACGGCGTTACGGTGTTGTGGATGTTCTCTTATTAACTCATCAATATCAGAAGTGAGGCTGTTGTCGTCTGAGGAGCAGTGGTTTCCCTTTGATTCCTCAGATGACAGAGGATTCGGTGCTATGATTAGGGCAACAGGGACAGATCCTCCCACACACTGTCACCACCCTACAGTATTGATGTGCTCTGAAGCGCACATCACTTCTTCAAAGACCTTTCATGCTCTACACCAAGCTCAACATTAAATAAAAACACCCTGACATTCCCTCTGCATCTTGTAGGACTCTAGATTTAACTTTCTTTCAACAAACTAACAGGTTTTCTCTAACACATAAAGAAAAACACTGAAATGTTCTTTGGATATTTGTATAGCACTTAATAGTAGGATAGCATTTACCATATGTAAGTAGTACTGAAAAGATCACTAGTGTCAGAACCAAGTGAAGCATGATTGGAATAATGAGGTCATGTTGCTTATGAGCGAACAATTGAAGACAAAAGTGAAAGCACTACTGTGTTAGTTAAACATACTAATACAATTTG
Source organism: Cynodonichthys magdalenae (assembly GCA_031762555.1). Lineage (NCBI taxonomy): Eukaryota > Metazoa > Chordata > Actinopteri > Cyprinodontiformes > Rivulidae > Cynodonichthys > Cynodonichthys magdalenae. The sequence continues at coordinate 25,211,448 of JARVJO010000164.1, read as the reverse complement.
ACAAGTCTTGATTAATACAAAAACAAATAAAATAATTTTTTTACTTGAACTGACCAATAATTGTTTTTTTTTCTTTCTAATAACACACCCAAAGTGATGCACAAAAGCACAAGTAAATGAGAACTAAAGCTGGGCAGTATCACGATCCGTACTGAAAACCAGTTTTAACTTTTGTTATACAGGCATTTATCCAGTGGGGCCCTGTTCGGTTTAACGACGCCCTCTTTCAGCTAGTGACGCCTCAGGACATCCTCAGGGCACTGTGACAATATTTGGGCCTGCCAAGAGTTGTTTCTTTTACACTACGTACATTTGGAAAGCTTCCATAAATTTGGTAAGCGGTTGGGGGGGGGGGGGGGGGGGGGGTAACCACAGTTATTTTATGAAGCTAGGACACGAGTTCGTTTCCAGTGTTGGTCCGGACCTTTTGTTCCGGTGTGAATACACTCATGCGAACTCTGGTGCGGACCAAAGAACTTTTTAAAGTGGTCTTGGTCTGCTTCCAAACAAACTCTGGTGCAGTTAGCTTCTGGTACAAATACAGACCGGAGTCAAATTGAACCAACTACATAAAACGTGCCTTTTTGGACTTCACAGGCCACTGATACGAAGCTAAATAAACTGAAATCATACCTGATTCATCATCTCCTTCTCAGCAGTTCTGCTGCCAGCATGTAGTGGGTCAGGACACAGATCATCTCGTCTCCTTTGGGTTACGGCACACATTTACTGATGCAACTCCAAAATTAGAATATCACAAAATCACCATTAAATTAGCTGCTTTTGACATTTTAAATGGTATTGCAGTTGTACTAACAGCTAGGGCTGGGAAACATAGACAAAAAATATCTTGATTTTTTGAATCAAGATATGAATTTTTTTTCCCTGATAGATAATCTGACGATAATTTTCTTTCTTAAAAAAAAACATGCCGTCAAATCCTGCTTGCTTACTAGGACATCTATGGATATGATAAACTACAAAACATTTGAAACACAGTCTCCCAGAGAACATGATGTTCTCCTCACGATGATGATGAGGGGGGGTAAATGTTTATCTTCATCATTAAACAAATCTCACTCACAGCATGCACACGCTGAAGCGTACTCCCATGGGAGTGGTCTCGGCTCGGGCTTGATTTGCGCTTTGGGTAGCTACTCGTGCCTGCATCCTCGCCAGTGATGGAGGTGTTTATACTTGGCGCTTACGTAATTGTAGTATTCTCCATGTGGCAGAACACTTTATAACTTGTGAAATTTTGTAGAATAGGAGAGCAAAAGCATGACTAACAAACAAATTGTTTGAATGTTGCTCGTTAGTGCAGCCTTTGCAAGAGGAGCTTGGTCACACGTGCAAAGTTGGACATATCTGTTGGATAATGGTGCTTTGAGCACAAATATTTAATATAAAATTAGGTTTTAGTGACCAAAGTTCCAGGAGTGAAGTGGGAGAGGAGAAGTTTACTCACTCGGGACTCCTGCTCCTGCAGTCTCACCTGGCTTTACTGACCCGCCCTGCTCTGCTCTCATTGGATAAAAGTGCTCTGGGGTTTGTTTGGTTTGTTGAAAGTAGCATCCCGTTTGGAGCAGACTGGGGGGCTTTAACAAGACCACAACAGAAAACAAACAGTTTCCCCCCCCCCCCTTACAGATGACAGAAATCTGTCCTGGCAACATTTAAAGTTACAAAAATCCATTGTGGCGACAGAACTTTAAGCCCCATGGTTTTAGCTGCTGCGAGTTCAAGACTGAATCCTGCTCGCCGTTTAGTTTAGTTGCCGCCGACCCCAATCACATGACTAAATCATGCCCGCTGATTGGCTCAGATGCTGCCGACCCCAGTCACATGACTGAATCCTGCCCGCTGATTGGTTCCTGAGGCAAATATTCCACGAATGAGGACTTATGTCTCTCCTTCACCACTGTGTTTGTTGTCTTTTTGAGACAGTATGACTACTCAATAACGTAAAAATGCATCTCTTCAAAGCAACATGGACGATAATATCATCTGCGATATATATCGCCCACCTCTACTAACCGCACAAATATGCACATCAGAACCGCAGCAAGCAGGGCTTTCATGTTTTTGTCTGGGTCTGTGCACTCAGTCCCACCCCCTCCTTTATGTCCAATGGGAGCAATGATCATCACTCCCATGGTTTTGTTTACAAGTTATAGTTCAATTGCAAAAAAGCACAATTTGAATGCAAACCACACCAAACCAAAAAAATAAAGTCCACTTTTGGTCTGGACCAAACAAGTGGACCTAACCAGAGGACTTTCCTGGTGTGAATACACCCTTAAAGTGCAGATCTTCTCCTCCAAAATCCTACCTAAAAGCCTGTTACACGAATTTTCCATATACCAGTATATTATGAGCAAGGAAAAGATGGACGCAAAAAATAGAATGAGAAACTGTGACATCCTAACAGTTGAGGGTGATGCCCAAGAAGAAATTGTGTTTCTGTTGCATGGCAGTACATCAGCTTTAACAGCTTTGATGTTAATAAAATGAAAGCAGTATTTTGCAAACTCTGTCAAGTTAAAGCTGTTGCTCCACCTCCTCAGACGCAAACATTTCTTGGAATATAGACTGTTTCAAACTAAAATCAGCACCATCCATGTCCAAAACTGAAAGAATCTACCTCTCTAACACTAACACACACACCCCCACACACACCCCCACACGCACACACACACACACACAAGTATGAATGAAAAGAGAAATACTTTTAAATACTGCAATAATTGTTTAAAAAAATACTGTGATTTAAAATTTTGGTCATACTGCTCAGACTGTGCAAACAAAGGACAATATATTTACAGCTGGTGTGGTGGTTAGAGCTTAATTTAACCTGGGCTCTCATCCCAGGAAAAGGGAGATCACCAATTTCTAGAAAAGTAGCATCTGAACAGCAAATAGTGTGTGTTCTTCTTTTTGGCTGTAATTGGAAATTTACAGATGAGAAATCTAATCAATGCAATATAAACTCCACTATCCTTCACGACTTTACAGCTGTCAGACTGTGCAGTCAATTTTTCCATCAAAACGAGTGGCGACAGGAAACAAAAAGGAACATGACCTCACACACACATTCTCATTTTTAAAATCTCCATGGGCAGACAGCTGCCAAAGCAAAAGTAAATGGTTAATTTTTAAAGATAAAAAATACAGTTTACATTTTTCCCCCCACATTTGCCAATTTCTCTGGTAAAATCATCCATTTCATGAGGTCATTTACTGCAAACTGCTTATTTACATCTACATGTTCACTTGGGAGATGAAATGGTAAAAGAGCTACACTTATATGCTGCCCTTTTACCTGTTATTTAGGTTCCGCAAGAGCTTTACAATATTTCTTATTAATTCATGCATTGCTTTAGATTCTACACTTCTGTAACTACTGCCTTCTATATTCTAATTTGTACACAGAAAACTATATTTATGGTAAAAGGGAGTTACAGAGTCTTGCTCAAAAACACTGGATGCTGCAGGGACTGAGGGTCAAACCACTGATTGTCTTGACTGAAAGGCAACCAGTGGTGAAAAAGATGAAGAGCTAGTCCAAACACTAAATGCACCTGGACTACTAAATCAATACTTATTGGAAAATCATCTGTGTGTGCAAAATGAAGTGGCAAGAGGGACAAAAACAAAAAATGTGCACAAGCCTGTGCAGGTAGCATGAAACGCAGACTAAAAGTTAACCTTTTTAATAATCATGAAACTGCAAAATTGGCTATGATCTATAATTATCTATGATTATGTATGATTAATAAAAAACTATTGTTTCATTTCAGATTAGGGCTGGGTATCGATTCGGATTTCCTAAATCTATTAGATTCACAAGGGCCCCATTTGATTCACAATTCATGATTCAATTTAGGTGATTTTTAAATTAGTTAGGGATATAATGCAGTAACACATTTATTTTGAAATAGAAGACATTCTCAAAGGAACTAATTGTGCAAATAATAGAAACTAATTATAACTTGGTGCATTGGTAAAATTATGGACAAACTTGTATATTGGAGTTGAATCCTGAAACACCTGTCTCAAGGGTTTAAACTAAAAAGGAATTGCAAGAGAAAGTGTTGTTGGATACATTTTTTTTAAGAAACTAGAAATAATTTTCTGGATCACTAAGAAGTGATGGGAATAAGGGTGCAGGAGAAGAGGTGGGTTAATGTAAGTGTATACTTATATTAGCAACAAGTAGCAAACATTCGGTGAAAACCGTTGTCTGCTGAGCTCCAGTACTAACCACTTCTCCCTCCAGTCATTGTCAGATTAAAGATACCTTTGAGAAAATGTATTTTCAGATGCCAAGTAAAGTACGCCAAACTTGACGATTTTGTTAGACTGTCATCTTTTCACACATTTATACAAGCTGAGGAGAACAGTTTTCCAATCAGATGTTTACATACTATAGTTTTTGTTTGAGCACCTGAACGAGCCGCTCGAAGCCCGCTTTATTTCCAGCTACCGCGTCCGAGTGCAAATCTTTGAAAACAAAAGTTGTCATGGCCTCTTATCTTAAAGTTCTGCTGAGAATCAGGTGATAATGTTAGTGATTCCTTTGTTATTCCCCAGACAACTTGTCAGGTGCTAACGTTAACACTGAACGTCAACTGAATGTAAACAGCTTTGAAAATGTAGTCAAATGGAAATAGGACAGCTCTCTTCATAACGACAGAAAGGCTGAATTTCATTTGGTAGAAAGCCAGGAGTGACACACAACATGGAAATGCACAGCTTTATCGCACACAACTCCCATGGGGGAAAAAAAAAGATCCCATGCCTTATGAATCGATTTTCCCAAATTTGAACGAAAATTGGTCCAGATGAATTATTCACTTTTTTTTTTACCCAGCTCCATTTCAGATTGATGTTTTACGTTTCTGATTTTAACAATCACATCACCACTGTTTCTGAATAAATAACTTTCCAAAGAGATTAATTGATCTCTGAGCCCATCAATTCTGAAGAAAAACATACCACCCCCCATCACCACACACACACTCAACTGTTCTCTTTTTACAGGCAGCCATACACTGACTTATGGAATTACTTTCTACTGGATTGTGTGCATGTGCAGAGTCCTACTTAAAACGTGAGTGATCACTACAACATGACTGTCACTGAGGTGAGAAAAGCTTTGCAGCTTGAAATGGATCACCATAAAAGTATGAACTCTGAGGAACTTAAAAAAGAAATATTTAAAGAAAATTAAATAACTGGTCGGTATAAAAACATTTAGGTTTGGATCCAGACCACAGTCCAGGAGTAAGTAACCTCAGGACTAACTGACCCTTCATGTGGAACAACTCTGTCACAGATATTTACAAAAATAAAATCATAACAAAGGATAACAATCCAAAACATTATATGTTTAATTCTCAATACAGCATTCAATCTGCTGTTTTCTGTTGAAGTTAAAGTGTTGATTATTGGAGGTTCTCTATACAGAACAAAGAAATATAAAAAAATAAAAAAGAATAAAAACTTCAAATAAGTAAATCTAAGCCTTGAGGAAAAACTGTAATCTTCGATGACAAAGATTCTCAACCTCAACCTGATTGCTAAAAGATAAGATGCAACAAACACAACAGATATTTTATCTTTCCAAAGTTAAAACCAAGGGCAACACTTCACATGACAAAACATATACATCCTCCCAAAGAAAAAACTCCAATTATATGATTTTAACATGCCTGAAAACCTTCAAACAACCAGCAAACTTTGAGTATAAAGGCCAAATCCCTGCTTTCAGATTCTGTGCGGCCATGAGATGATGGCAGCCTTACAAAGCCAACATAATCCCCCAGTCCTGGGCTAATCTAATGCCTTAGCTTTCAAAACAAACACTTCTAACTCTCTTGTTCCACAATGTTTCTTTTGACATCCAATCTGAAGGAAAACAGATTTAAAATAGTAAAATGGTCAAAATGATCACAACAGACTGATGTTTTGTTGGTTTTTGTAGGATGTTGAATTGTAAAATGTACTAGTCCCATAAAAAAACTTGGAAAATACAAATCTGCACTGAAGTTTACAAATACAGCTGACAGAAAGCCATCAGATTCATTAATCACTACAGTTACATGTCACCAGCTAAATTATTACCAACATTATGATGCTGAATAAGGAAATAGCAATTTCCTCAAGCAACATGGCTCTTATGTTTACCATAATGTTCAATTTCCCTCCACAACTGATGACTCTGTTTAGACTATTTAAAGCATGTCTGCCAAGTTACAACAAAATTCACATTGTTTAATGATAAGAACAAATTACTGCTAAAAAGAATGATCAGGTGGAAAAAAAACAGCTTTGAAAATGTAGTCAAATGGAAATAGGACAGCTCTCTTCATAACGACAGAAAGGCTGAATTTCATTTGGTAGAAAAGACCAGGTTTGCTCTGAAAAGGCATTGCTAACAGAAGCACAAAATAAACTTTTAAAAGAAATCAATTTTAGAAGCAAATCTTCTGCGTAACATTAAACCATTTTCCTTTTTGTATCATTCTACTACAAGTGCACAAAGAAAACACACAAGTAAAGTTCAATGATAGGTAAGTTAGTAAAAAGAATGCATGCAGACTCTAAAAGACTAATCATAGGTACAGATAAAACACACTCTTTGTTCTTTGCTCTTTTTATTCTTTGGTCCTGTTATTTTGTGGCCAAACGAGCCACCACATTTTGACATCCACCCCAATTTCCTGCAAGCAATCCAGATACTGAAATTATTTATACGTTTATGTTCTTGTCACCACATACGTTATTGCCATTTATATTGCCAGTCAATACATCCTGTATGTCAAACAAAACAAATACTATCTGCTTGACATGGCCTCATAACGAAGCTGCATAATGAGCAACCCTAATAGTGCTGCATAATTTTAGTAAAATCTGCGATGTGCGATAACAGTGCTTAATATTGCGATGACTATATGACTTGCAATAAATAAACAAATTTTAAGTACGCAGTGTTATTTTTCTGTTTTGGGTTCAAAGCAAACAAAAAAACAACTAATCCATAATTTCTATTCCAACATCACTGTTTTATTTTAAAAAAATAAATGCAACTAGACACATCTGCTGCAGTAGCAGTGAAATAAACTGCATGCAATAGTTTAATGATTTTTAAACATCGCCTCCATAAAACATTTTCTGATGCTCTAATATCTACTAATACTATAAGATTTATTAAATTATAATAAAATATCTTCAAAAAAGAGAAATTTTTTTTTTTAAACCATACGTTCTTTGGTGCTAACATTTTCCTCACTTGTCTTGCTCTCAGCCATTGTGACATTTACTAAGCTTACTTCAGCCTGGTTTATAGTTGACATAGTGCTGGGCGCCGGTATGACCCAAATTTTATATCACTGTATTTTCAATTATACCGGTATCACTGTATTTGACAGCATTTTCCTTTTCATAACAGCTCAGCTGATAATAAAAAAACAAATGCTGCTTATTGATCAGCAAACCACGATCAGCTGAAATTACTCTTTCTTCAACACATAAAATATTTACTGGCTTTTTTCTTTTACTGTACCTCTGTTTGTGCCACTGTTTCCCTCCTCTACACATCTTTTCTTCTTTGCCTGGATGTAGACAGTAGGCACATTTTGGTACGGTCATGAAGGAGGAGGGTTGAGCAAAGATCATTATCTGGTCTATCGTTGTGTATTATTTAATAAAGTTTAACAGGACAACTCAGCTTGGTGCACAGAAGTGAACTAGACACCAGTACAAAACTACTTCCCCGGGGCTTTTGAAAATAGAAACACATTGATGTCTCCATACATTTACGTTGCACATTAAATCTATCCAAGCACGTCACTGAAGAGGTGTTTACTACATTCAGTAGAAAGGTTTTATTTTATCATCAGTCAGTATTAGGAATGCACGATATAAAAAATATACAGTAGAAACTATATAAATTTGGCCTATGATAGAGACCTGTAGTCTACCGGCCAAATGCGGTAATTCTTGTTGACGTAACCGGCTGGAGTCACGATACGGTCACAGTCGTACAGTGGGAAAGCACTGTGTGAAAGGCTGACAGTCTTTCCAAAACCACATTTAAAAAAAACCTGTAAAAGCATAAACGTGATCATTGTCACCCCGCCGGAGCACACACAGAGTAAATTGGAGTGCAAAACACATTGGAGTGCAGAAAAAATAATCTGCAAAGTGTGTAAAAAGGAGTAAATACAAGCAATTTGTTTTACCACGTTAAAACGAAGCATGTGCTTGAATAGCAATAATGCAGCTGACAAGTTCCAGACACAACATGCAATGAATGCAGACACCCATTACATTAAAGTTATTTTATTCATATATATAATTTTATTTAACTTTGATTTAACAAAGTAGTAATCATTGAGATTATGCTGCTGCGCTGCATAATCAGGTCTCCTATAAAATGAGATTTTAAGAAAGAACTAAAAAATCTCATTTTAAAGGTCTCCATAGAGATTTTAAGGGAGACCTTAAAATTTCTCTTAAAAAAGGAGATTTTAAGGTCTAAATTTTTTAACACATTTGTAAATATTTATACATTCCACTCAATTAGTATGTGATTTATTTATTTTCTATTATAAGTTTTATATCATGATATATATCGTTACCGCCACCCATCATAATGTATATTGTGATACAATTTTTTTGGCATATCACACATTCTTAGTCAGTATAAGCAGCGGAGTCCTCACCTGTCGCCAGTAGTTGAGAAGGCTGCTTCAACATTTGATTGCTAATGCGTATTGCGTTGCTACGAGGAAAAGTGTCCCGTTAAACAATTCACTGACGGGCGTGACTTAACGTTCCGAATATGTTTAGGTTATTTAAACAGGTATGTCTGGTACTCAGAAAATTCTCACCATAACAATAATAAAAATAGATTTTCGGTACGAACCAGTATGCTGCCCCGCTCTAGTTGACGCCAATCCTGCCGCTACGCACTGACACCACGTGGTCTCTAGGCGCGTGTTGTGCACCTCTGAATTTTTGTAACTCCGTAAAGTCTGCGCGTGCCTTACTTCATTCAGACAGTTAGTTTGTCAAGCTTTTGCTCTCCTATTTACAACATGTCAAGTTATAAAGTGTTCTGCCACAAATACTTTTGGAGAATACTACAATGTAAGCGCCAAATATAAACACCTGCACCTCTGGCAAGGGAGCGCGCACGCCCTGCACAAGTACCCAATGCCTGACTATAACCAAGCCTTTAGTTGTTTGCTTTGTCTACATATGGGGCAGACATCTAATGTAAAGAAATCCAACCAATTTTCCAAATACGTGAAGAGCTACATTTGATTGGTCAAACATTTCAAGCTTCCGTGTGATTGACAAAACACATAAATGCAAATATTTATACCAACCAATAATTGCAGTTTATGCTGTTTTTGTCAATAGCCTATAAATGACAATAAGTTTGCGACATATTATCCAGCCCTAAACCCTAATGCGGAGGTCTGCTAACTTATTTGACAAAACAAAGTACAATAAAACTAAAAAGGCCTGGAGCTAACTGACTGATTTCTTGAGGACTTCCAATTTCTCCCTGAACACTGTTTAAATGCTTATGAACATTTAGTCACACTGCATGACATTTAGTATGGAGGACTAAACCTGTCATAATGAGAAATAAATGTAGAAATATATAAATGGCTTGAAAAACTAAAAACATGG
>JARVJO010000164.1:25167664-25187585 GCA_031762555.1 Cynodonichthys magdalenae | reverse complement strand
CCTGAAAACAGACAAGAAACCAAAACAGGATTCCAGCCAACCACCAGGTGAAAATGAAGACCCAAAACCCAGACCCAGACCAGTGGTCATTTCGTATGTTGCAGGAGATTTTTTGGGGTAGACTTTGAATGTTCTCTCTGTGTGTGCATTTTTTTTCAGGTACTCCAGCTTCCTCCCACTAACATGCATGTCAAGTTAATTGGCAATTGTTCCTAGGTGTGAATGGTTGTTTGTCTTGTGTCCCTGTGATGGACTCGCGACCTGTCCAGGGTGTACCCTGCCCCTCGCACAGCAACTGCTGGATATTAACACCTATGACCCCTTTGACCCTGAAAGGAAAAAGCGAGTAAAGATAACTAATGAAACAATGAGTTATGAAAGACTTCCTGCTGGAAAAAAATGTTAGAATGGGAAATTATTAACCAAACAGACAAACACATTCAGTAAATATATGTATTCATATGAAGAACGACTTTCTGAGACTGAGGCAAGTTCCACATTTGACAAACTGGAGTTTTCACACTTACTTTTGGTGGCTTCCATTTTTAGTCCTGGGTAAAAAATGGTGAAGGTAAACTTTGCATTTGAATGACAACAGTGCATTTATTAACCCCCCCCCCCACTCCCAGAAAGGCTTGGCTGTAGACTCAGATTTTGTGCATGAAATCTCTCTACTTTCTTCAAAGTGTTTTATATTGATCCTCTGTCACTTTAAATGAGTGTCTCAGGCCTGAGTGTAAAATTCCACATTGAAAAGAAAACAGTATTTTATATACTTCTGCTTTCAGCAGCACAACGCAACATATGAGAGGCGTCTTTAACGGATTCAGAAATACACTTGAGCTACTTTACAACTGTGTCAAAGATGATGCAACAAAATGGGTGTGTAATTTACTGCTCTCTGTTGCGTAATCCGTGGCACAACTATTTTATGGGGAGTTGCAAAAGAGTCAATCTTGCTAGAGCCGACTGAGATGGACAAGTTAATGAGTTTCAGACACCAGGGAGGGACACTCGTCATTAAAGAATGAGGGGACAGACAAAAACACAACCCTGGGAAAATGATTTTTTATTGAAAAGGAGGTTGGCCAAGAAAAACGAAAAAGATAATAAATACATAATAGACAGAGACTTCATGGGATACATTTTATTAAGATTATAAATGATGAACTCTACATCAGTCTTGTATAAAGTGCCTCCAAGTATCATACCATAAAATTTGGTAAAGTTACAGTGTCCTTTAAGAATAACATTTGAGTAAAAGTCTTACAGTATTTAACATTTACTGTACTAAAGTATCAAAAGTAAATTTCTGATGTAAAAAATATTAAAACTAAATATATTGCATAAAAGCGAGAGGTTAGAATGTCCAAAATTACATTTATTGGGATATTTATACTTCTCATCCAACCACAATTAAATTCACTCTGTTCATACACTGCCTGGCCAAAAAAGTCACCTGGGTTTAAGGGTTGCTGCAGTCGGTCATGTCAAGATTCAGCACCAGTATGTGCTCAAAGAATGAGGTCAGCTGAATGTACTGAATGACCAGGTTATTCCATCATTGGGCATATTCCAAGATGACAATGCCAGGACTCATCAGGCTGGAATTGTGAAAGAGTGGTTCAGGGAGCAGAGACATCATTTTCACTCATGGATCAGCTCTACAGAGTCCATTGAGAAACTTTGGGATGTGCTGGAGAAGGCTTTGTGCAGCGGTCAGACTCTACCATCATCAATGCAAGATCTTGGTGTAAAATTAATGCAACACTGGATGGAAATAAATCTTGTGACACTGCAGAAGCTTATCTAAACTATGCCACAGTGAATGTGTGCCGTAATCAAAGCTAAAGGCGGTCTAACGAAATATTAGTGTTTTTGGCCAGGCAGTGTATCTGGACAGTTTTTACAATAAAACAATATACGTGAAATAGGAGTAATGAGGCTATTTCTAAAATGTAAGTGGAACAGTGGTGTCAAACTCATTTTCACATAATGCCACATGAGCATTATGGTGGTCTTCAAAGGACCAGTTGTAATTAACTTCTACTAAACAGAAAATGTTCCTTGTCTCATTGCTACGGCTGAGCACCACTAACAATAACTGAGTTCTACCTGGTATTTCCTGCATAGAAACAGCATTTTAACACATCATCTTATAAACACTGAAAACTGTGTACAACTGACTAAATGTGAAATAAATAAAACAGAAATACTATTAAAAGTCAGAGTTTTACTCACTGTTGAGTTGTGGTGAGTAGCTGCCATCTTGAATTATGAACTGGGGAATTTCCCACTTCCCAGTAGAACTGGGCTGCAACAAAAGTAAAAATGCAGCAAAACAGAGATTGTACAAGGCAAAATTCACAGGCTGCAAGCTACGGGCTACTTTTGAACCCTTTGCACCTCACCTAGTGGTGGGATGTTGTCATTTTGCAAAAATAAAATAATCAACATGCCTTATGGGAGATGTACTTCATTGTAAATACTGGCATTAAAGCAGCGTACACTTATTTTAAGACATTATTACATCTTTGAAACTCTCACAGGCAGTGGCGGACTGGCATACAAGTCTATCAGGAGTTTTCCTGGTAGGTCGATGGGCTGCAGGTGGTCCGGTCCGTAGAGGGGGGTCATCACAGCGTTTGCTTATTTTGCCATGACTTCTTTTTATCACGAGGATTACTGAGATTACTGAGAATCTTTACCAACATTATAAATATAAAATTTGGCAGCACAGTGGCACAGTTAGTAGAGCTGCTGTTTCTCAGCAAAATGGTTGCTGGATCAAATCCCAGCCTGGGACATTTCTGGGTGATGTTTACATGTTCTCCCTTTGCATGAACTTTTCCTCGGTTCTCCAGTTTCCTCTCACAGAACAAAGACCTTTAGCTTCACAGGTACCCACTATAAGGTCTCAAACAAATGCTTGTATTTATTTTGAACAAAATCATCTTCAAGTCTGAGTAACTTAAACCTGGTGGTTCAAAGTGGGCCAGTCTGTCAGGGACTCCTGGGCAACTTTTTCTCCCCAGTCCGCCCCTGCTCACAGGCCACGTAATATTCCATGGTGGACCACGTTTGGCCTGCAAGCCTTGAATTTGACACCTTTTTCAGCAGTTCATCCAATTTTTTTAGAAACAGGAACACATGCAGACATAGGTTAAATAAATGTCTTCACTTAGGCAGTTGGTAATCAATGTCAGACAAAAAAACTGAGGTTTTGCTTATAAACAGGCAGTAATTTGTCTTTTGCTGTTAGAGAAATCAGATCAAACATGAAAGCGTGACATCTTTTCCTGCGTGTCCTAAATCTGGATGAAACATCTTATTGGGGACAAACTTATAATTTTGACCCAATTAGTTCCAACAGAAATCACACCACAGGCATGGGGGGCCGTTCCAATGGATTTTTTTTAACTCTTAGAACTTGTCAAACAAAAGCTTCATTGTTAATTTGATAACCAGTAATATTATTTTGTTGCATCAAAATGTTTTGTCCCCATCGGTGTTTCTTTTGATTGAAATGTAACAGACCACTTTAGAAAAGCCTGTGGCGAAATCATGTTGGCATTTTCAAGTCTATCACATAACAACATGCAAAAGTTAATCCTGGGTAATCACGTTATGTCGCTGTTACAGAGCCTGCTCTTGAGAAAACAGAAGCCTGGAAGGAACTGCTTTACATATTCAAAGCCTGACAAAACTCCATGTTCTGATATTTACATCTCCTGACAGAAGACACCTCGAAGACAGACTCTAGAGGAAGAGGATTCACATAAAACCACTGAAAAGATTTCTTGGTGGGGGTGGGGGCGTTCACAGTGGACACCCTAATGTGAGGACCCACGGGTCTCTTTACTTTGACTAATTTTGCTCAGTGTTTCTGTTAGTATTCAGCTGAGGACGTGCGGCCATATTTCTAAAAGTCCCTGTAATACATTTGTGTTTCTACAGATCCAGTTTCATTCAGCGAGTCCAAAGGTCAGGAGCTCAATTGATCAGTTATCAGTGGATCTTTAGAAACGGCAGCAAATGAAAGCCATCTGTGATGGGAAATCCAATTTTTATTGAATTGGTGCATCTGTTTCTGAGGACCGGCACAAGTCAACAGTTTTATTTATTTCATTTTTCAAAAGAGCATTCGTCTTTTTCCCTTTGCACAGATTTCCTCTAATTACAGTTCTTTGTGTACAGTTAGAAATTATTTCTTTAACGGTAAACAGTTCAAGAATCTTTATGAACATACTGGCCTCCATCTCTCTCTGTGTTAAAGGCTTTGTCCACATGGTAATGTTGGTTTATCAGTACACACTTTTTATTTGTCGCAACTAAGATTATCCTTTATAGAAGCTTTTGCATTCCCATGAAAATGCAGGAAACAACCAGAGGGCTGTAGTAACGATGCCAGGGGGCTCAGGACAGCACAGGATTTCTCAAACATGCATGAATGAGTCAAAGCAAGACTCTGGACATGTTTTTGATGAGAGGATAAAACATTATAACATGATATAAAACTCAAAAATGATGATTTTACATGATATTGCCCTTTTAAGTGAATGCTAAAAGTTAGTTTCTTGAAACAATATGACATAGCGTAACATGAATCCATACAAACTGTTGTTGGAGTTAGTGTTTAGTTTTGGTTTTTTTGTAAATCACTATTGTTTGAATATGTTTTTGGGAAAAAAGGGGCAGATATAAGAAATTTTTTTCTTTCTGTTTATTTAATTTGTATATTTTTTCCTTCTATTGTATATAGTTTTTTTTTGTTGATTTTTTAAAAGCCCAACATTTTGGAGATATGAACAAACTGCTGTCTCGTGCCTACAACCAAAATATAAACTCTGTCCTCTCAGTGTTTCTGTACCTTTTGTATAAAAGTGGCAAACAGTTTCCATCCATTTCTGCTGAACTCAGCAAACGTGCCGCTGGCTCCGGCTAGACTCGAGTCACTAAAACTATCCCTTTAATTAATCTGCACTTAAAGCGCTGAGATTAGTTTCTCAATGTGGCATTGTGTTGTGTGTTGTGTGTGTTTTAAGTCCTCCGATGTTGCTCACTTCCAAAGAGGTTTCACTACATTGAATCCGGCTGTCAAATTGTCTTCAATGAGCAAATATTGACAATTTCCTTTCCAAAATATTTCCTCTGTGCTGCCACCCCGGCTCGACAGGCAACCCTCTGTGACGGATTATGAGATGGATGAGCCATAAGCAGCTCCAAGGTTGTATTGTTCCCCAGCCTGCCACCACCTCTTCTAAAGTGCTCCAAAGCCCTATTTCTTCTTGTGAGGATGTAAGTGTGTGTGTGTGTGTGTGTGTGTGTGTGTGTGTGTGTGTGTGTGGGGGGGGGGGGTTGATGGGACCCTGTGCCCTCGAACCAATCAGTCTCTCAGCAAGCACACAAAGGTCCTGCTGCTTCTACAACTGGAAACTTGGCTTGACGGGGAGGAGGGCATACTGTTGGACTGGAGTCAATTACATTTCATTTCAATCAGGAAATTCAGCTGGGCATCTTTTTTTTTTTTTTAACAGTCTAAATGATGAATAACCACATTAGGTTTTTTTCTGTTTTGTTTTATGTCTGATTGAATTTCAAACCTCTGCTAAGTGGATGAACATTGGATGGTGTCAGGAGTTTCAGCAGGAGGTCTCACTGCAGAAACAGGTTGTGCTCAGAATTGGACGACAGAACTCTTGTTTTATTGCTTCATCTCCTCTGATTAGTTTCTCTCCTGTGCTCACCAGCAGGGTGGTGGTTGTGTGTGTGGCAGCAGGAAGAGCCTCAAAACCCAGAGGAGAAGATGAAACACCACCTGCACAGAAAAAAAAACCCTGAGGAGTCTACTTGAAAGAAGGACTCGCACAGGGTTGTTTCCAAAGAAGGGCTGGGAAATCTAAATACAGAGAGCAACAATTCCAACATTGTCCATTTTAGGAGCCGGATTCTATCAACACCGAGCCACGCTGTTGTAAAACCACCACCATGTACAGCAGCTCTGCACTAAAATAATCAACACGAGGTAGAAGTTCCCTCATGAACAAGTTGCCAACAAGCACTAATTCAGTGGCTCTCAAACTTTTTAAAACACGTCAAATTCAAGGCCCGTGGGCCAAATCTGGTCCTCGTTACAATTTTATCCCCAAAGGTAATATTTTAAATGATTTCTCTTTTTGTTACTGGATTTAGTGCATTCTCATGACAGCTGGACAACTTTCAAAACAAAAAAATTAAGTTAACTTTTTCTGTATTTAATGTCAAATAATTAGATTTGTAGTGAGGGTTTTTTTTTTTTACACCTGATTTGCTGGATTGTGATAAAATATATCTAAGAAATAATAAATTAAAATGTTGGTAGAACGGCATATTAAATAAAACATAATGATGAATCTTTTTTCTTTATTTATGTATTTTCTAAATGCTACATAAATCATAATTTGTAAAAGTTCATTTGTGTATTTATATAAAGATTAACTCATTGACAGAAACTGGCGCGTATGAATTTTGTCCCTCTTAAGCCTTATATGCCTGAGAAACACATAGTATTGCCCCTTTAATTATGTTTGTCACAAAGACCAGCAGTCTTGTTGCCTGAATTTGTAAATGTTTTGAAAAAATGCCTACCAAAGACACACAGGTGTCTCAACCCCTCAGAGCATTTCTTAGTTTGGTTCTTAATGTTTGCACAGAAGCTCCACTGTGACAGAAAATATTTGAGGCTACAGAATGTCCGGGTCTAATTCAGGCTGATGATAATTAATATGTAGCAAATAATGGCCACATAACACACATGGTTTTCTTTATGGCACACAGGTCAACATTTAATGAAACTGCATCAGAAAGTTCTCATCGGATTTAGTTTCTCCAACAGTCACAGTCCAATAAAATAATAACTTAAAAGGACTCTGGATTTGTAGTTTCCAAAGAAAAATTTAATTCATAAAAACCACGGAAGACTGAATTTCCTCAAACATCACTGTCAGCCAAACTGTGCCACTCCATGTCTGCACAGTTTGCCCAAATGTAAATGAAGTGCTCTGCATGCCTTCATTGGAAAACCCACATGTTTAGGGAAATAACTACCAGAGGAAAAAGCATCTGATTATCAAAGAGCAGTTCTGTTTGCAACATGAATTTTCACCACCTTCTAGGGGGGTGTAATAGGTGATTCTCATGGAAAGGTACAGAGGGCTCGTGTCTCACGGTTTGATGAAATTGACCATGTTCAAAAAAGTTGCACCCTACAAGTACTCCGAATTAATTTAGTCTCAAGCTTTGCCCACAGTTTGTGCAACACTTGGGACACACTCAAACACTTCAATTCTGTAGAGTGAAAATGTGCATGTTTTCTCCTAATGTCGTATCTCCTACAGTCACAGCCCTGTGAGGCACAAACTGTAGCATCCTGCTGCCTTCACAAAAAGAGGGCACACACGTAAAAAAAGTAGTTTTCAGTTACAGCAATGAGTGTCATTTTAATCTACAAATAAAATGTCAAAAAAAAAGTATAAAATTCTGTTTGTGTTTTGGCTGCTAATCCAATGCAGTTGGAAGGTCAGTGTTTGATTCCTGGTTTTATGGATAACAGACACAAGCATGTTTGATTGGTAGGCTTAAAATAATGCAATGATTAAAAATAATGTGTACATGGCGTGTGGAAAGATCTAACGTATGTAGCTTAGAGTATTTAGTTCTTTGGAAAAGTCAGCAAGACATAAAACTTAAAACCTGTTACGTTTCTTTTAACTCATTACAGGATCCATATTTCCTTCAGTCTGAAGCCAGAGAGGTTTGAAGACTGGAAGCAGGAAGAATCATATTTTCCATGGATTAAATAAATGGATACACGTCTGGTTTCTTGGCTTGGAGTACTTGTTTGAGACACCCAGCAGAGACTCCTGGAAGTTAAAGCTCCTAGCCAAGAAATATTCTGGCAAATATACTGTACCTCCTCCTAACAGTATCTGTTAATTTCTCACTTTTTTTCCCCCTCTCATCTTTTTCTCCACTAAATTAAGCGCCATGTTGACCAGATGACTCGCAGCTACTAATTCATCCATGAGTTCCTGTGCAGCTCAGACCTTCTTTTTCCTCCCCAAAGATTAAATGAGCTTTTTTTCCGCACAAGAACATCGCATCATCTTTTGTGCGTGAAAAACCAACAGCACATGAGCTCATGGTGTTGATCTAAAGAGGCTCAGGAAACACTGCGTGTGCTTTATTGTTGAGCGTAGCAGCAAACAGCTCTTGTTTATGTGAGTCTGGATGTCTGTTCCCATCCGGAGAAATGCCCCCCTGCTCTGAAAAACAGAAAGAAAAAAAGGCCACCCACAGGGCAAGTAGCTGTCATCGCTAATTCACTGGGGGCTCAGTTCAGTCAATTCTTTAAGCAACCTCTCCGACATAAAAAAAAACACCTTCTATTGAAGATCTTTACAAAAGAGACCTCTTACATTCTCTGGCTGGGAGATTACTGGGAGGGCTGGTGCAATTATGTGTTCTCATGCTGAATGGAGAGGAGCACAGAGTTGTGTCTAATCTGCAACTCAAACAAGACTGAATCTAAGCTAATCAACAACGAATTACAATGCGAGGCGCAGGTTAACAAAACATAATAAAGCAGGATGGACGTGTTGGTGTGTGTGTGTGAATCACACTCGGCTGTTTCAAACACACCCGCAGGCTTGAAAGAGCTTAGTCAAAGAACCAATTGACACATTTGGGAGGAATAACACACATTAATCTGAAACAAAACAAGAAAACACTAAATTAACTTTTGCATCAAATATATCAGGAACATCCTGTTGCAACGGCTCTTTGTTAAGTAATATGTCAAACAGTGTGAGCCTGTTGTGGTGTAAGCACTATATAGGTTTTAACCTACAGGTTTTCTTGTCACGTTGTTTGAGGGGTAATTTGACATTTGAAAGCTTTGTTCCTTTTACCTCAAGGTTTTGTCTGTTTTATTCATTCATCAGTTTTTATGTTTCCCGAACATTAACTGTAACGTGGAAGCTGAAGCAAAAACGTCACAGGCACACGCCCCCTGTAGGCTGTTGACATTTCCACACCAAAATCAAAAATTACTGAAAAATTCAAACTTCACTTTTGTGGTTTGAAGGTTGGCCAGATGTCATGAGAACAATGCACTAAATCAATTGACAAATAGAGAAACTCTCACATTTAAAGTATTTGCTTTGGGACCAGATAAAATGGTAACAAGGGTCAGATTGAGTTGATGTGATGTAAATAAATGGGACAATTACCCAATGAAAAAACAAAAATAGTTTTATTTTTCTCTAAGAGATGGCATTTGTTGTTTTCTTTTGTAGTTTTTATCTTCCTAATGCATTTCCATTCTTGATGTTTAGAAATAACAAGTTTATAAGAGTAGGTGGGACCTTTTAAATACATTTCTAATGAAATCAAGCTTAAAATAATGCTTACAACTAAAAAAATATTTTAAAAAGTTTTATTTTTGCATTTGCACGAGTGTGAGCAAAATCTCATGTACCACTGAAAATGATTTCATAAAACTCTGACAGTAATTCGTGCACGTACATCTACAACTCTAATAAACCCTAGCCAACACAAAAAATGGCTATCACTCAATCAGTTTTAGATATTAAGCTAAAATTTGGTGTGGTAGTAGCTGAGAGCTATCCCTAACACAATCTAGGTGCTAACAGATTGTGCAACATCTTTAAACCTTTGGTGCAAAATAACTAGTAGTAAACATTTCATGGAAAGCTATGTTTTGATTTTAAATAATTTCTCGTACTGATAAAGTTATTGGAGGTCAAGTCGAACTTCACAGTAAATATGTAAATTAGTACACTACAAGATTGTTTGAATGGGTCTACTTTTGGTGGATTTGGGTTAGAGTAAGATAAAATCTTCAGAACCATCGATTGTTTCTTCTTTACAGGTCCACAGATGTGGGTTTAAATGTAATTCAACATCCCTAAAACACGGAGGCTCATAACTTAAAACCATATATTTTCTTTGTGATGCTTCTTTTTTCCTGCTGATGCCATTAAATTTGCATATTCTACCTTTTCTGAGTTATGTAAACACGAACCAGATAAAATCTTAAAGCTCAGGCGCCCGAATGACACGACGACCGACAGTTACTTTCGATCCGAGGTTCGACTTCAACAGAAGACCTCTTCTGAGTTGGTGTTTTTCAAAACTTGATCTTATCTCACAGAAAAGTTTAAACTTGATTGAAGTGATTATCTGCCTGGGTATGTGTGGAATGCACGCTTGTATTGAATTGAGCTGTGTGAAAAAAATGTGAAGGAGCAAATACGAACTTTGGCCTGATAAAAGGATATCTGTAAATGTCTTTTTTTCCTTCTATGATAAAGTTGGAGGTCGATTTATTCTTGATCATCAGGCGCAGTTCTGCTCCACCTCACTGTGTGTGTGTGTGTGTGTGTGAGGGATTTATCTGCTTTGTCAGCCCATTATAGTGCACGACTAACACGTGCTGCATACTTCCAACCACCGCTATCACCGCCACAATCTCGTCTTCTCTCTTCCTTCCTGGCTATTCAACTAAACCTACATGTGAGCTGCGGGGTTTCAATCCTAAGAATCGCCACAGAGATTTAGACAAATCTGACTGAGCTGCACGAGAACATTGCGTAAAATAAGTCATATTAACATCAGTTGAGATAAAAACAAGAAGCATTTATCCGTCAGCATGTTCAGAAGGGGCAACAGGCTGGAAGTGTTGTGGTTTCGAGCAGGAAAGACACACCCAGGACTGATAACGCACGCTGCTAAGACTGAAAACATCCCCGTGTCCAAGTCTTATCCTCAGCGTTGGCTTGTTGCTACACGTAGGGAAAGAAAAGATGTTCCTACCGAACGTCTGCAGGCTTATCAAACTGTGGTTTAGACCTAAAGGATTGTTTTTACCAACATTTTTCCCACCAATAGCTCTAATAGTGAGACAAATAAAGAAAATAGTACATTATAAATAAACAAAACACTCCAACATACAAATGAGTCAGAGGTGTGTTGTCGGGTGGTGCTGGATTGCAGAGCTGAGCTATTTTCAGCTTTTTTATGCCTGTTGGTCGTCGCCCTCAGCACCATCCTCCCCCCGCCGCAGTAATAAGATGGTCTCACTGAAACTAATGACAAGGCTGCGTGTTGTGTTTTTTTTTTTTTTAAACAAAGTGCTATTGTTTGTGTAAATGCAGTGTGAGCAGGGTACTGGTAGGCCTGCCTCCGGTGAGGCGATTCCAACAGCATTTATCTTGTAACTGTTAAGGTTTTAACCAAAAGTAAGTTTTATTTTTTTTCATTTGGGTCATTAGACCTGATTGGTTAAAAAAAAAATCAATGGATAAAGCAGCAACATTTTCTTTTGGTTGAATGAAACCCAAGAGAAGCAGCTTAAAAGCTTTTATTCATGTAAACAGAGTCAAATAAGAGTGGACATTTGTCTGAACAGATTTTCAATAGAATTGATATCTTTGCATTGACGAACATTAACCAGTATTTCTTGTGCAAATTACCATTGCGTGTAATTAAAACCAAATACTGGGCAAAGACTGTTTCTACAGCTCAGTCCAGACTGAAACCAGTAAGAGAAAAGACAATTTGCCATGTTCCTCAGTCTGCAGCTGACGGGAGCAGCCCCTTCTTGGCACCCTGGTGATAGTGACTCTCCAGCTTCCCTGTGTGAGACAAGGGGGGAGGAGAGAAAAAAAGGAAGGGTGGGAGGGAAGAGAAGAGGAAGGGATGAATCAAAACACCATCAAAGGGACAGAATGACCTTTCTGAGAGCTCAAGGCCGGCTGATTACAGGCGGCCTCGGGTTGATGCACAGAGACAGCCAGATGATGAAGGAAAAGACCAATGAGACCTTTTGTTCTACAGCAAAGAAAAAAAGATTAGGGAAAGGCTTTTGTTACCAACAGAACAAGATGTACTTAAACTCAGTTATTCAGTACAGACGTCTATTTAGCACAATTCAATGTCAACAAAGACAAAAAGGAGATAGAAAAAGGGAAACTTAAGCTGGAATATTATTAAAGTCAGAACTTGAACTTAATCTCACAACTGTTACTCTGACTAGACTGGGAAAACAAGCTGAAAAAAACCCTTAAAATCAAATGTTGATAGCAAAGTGGATTGTGTCATGCTTTGAAAGGAGCAAACACTACTAAAAACACAATATCAGAATGTTCAGGTCATGGGGTTTAAGACTGGACTCCATCAGATTTATTGAAGAAAAACATTTTTTTCCAATATAAGGAATTTTGGATAAACCTCCAAATTATAAAACAGCCTTAATGTTGTCAAGATGTTGTACATCTTAGTTTCATGGTTGTGAAATATACTAGATTTTACTGATTGTTTGGATTTTCTTCTAGTATGTAAGTCTAGTATGAGTCTAGTATGTAAAATAAAACTGTAACCGATTTCTGACTTTGACTCTTATCAACAGGTTTTTTGTGTCGTGTTATCTTCTGGATCTTAACATGATATTTTGTTGTTTTGTTGTGTTTTTTTGCTGTATTTTCATTGGTTCCCTTTTCTTTGCCATTCTGCCCTTACTAATACTGTCCTGTTTCTAGCCGGGTGCCTTTTGAATTTCTTCCTTCTGCAGCATCTTAGCGTCTGGTTTCATAAATTTATTTCAGACAACACTGGGTCACACCCTCTTGACTCACATGAGTCTAATTTTGAATCTTGCTCTTACACAAAGCAGGACAAAAAGAAGTGTTTCAGAATTTCAGTTAGCTACATTGTAACCACCACTCTAAAATGTTTCAAGTCTCCTTGTGTTTAAAGTTGTAGCTAATTCTTGTACTGTACATTTAAGCAGACGGAGGGCAAAATTAGTGAAGTAAACTGACGTGTCATGATTGTCAGTGGTTTAGCCACAGTGGCCCAGACCAAATGTTTACCAGTGTTTTGAAAACATGCTGATATATCAAGATAACGTCTGTTCATAGGTGTAATCTCGTGTCCTACTTTGCCATAGAGAAAACAGGAAAATATAAATGTTACTTTCATCGAGAGAAATCTATTCAAACCACAAAAACTGTGTTTATATTGTTGAAACAAACCTCACGGCTGTCAATCCTTGAATCCTTTTTTATATTTATGAAGAAAAATACTGACAAGAACATGCTATTATAGATAATTGTTCAACACCTTTATCCAACACATTTATTTGAGACAGTAGTCTCCATTTTACACAAAAATAGGCTTTATCCCAACATGTACAAACAGAACAGAAGAAAGCTTCTTGGAAAAAATAAATAAATAAAAAAAGGGAAACGTTATGAGCAATTTTCTAATAAACATTACACAATGCCCTCATTTATCAGCGCTCTCCGCTCATGAATCCAAAGAATGTTAAAATCTGTGCATGTCTGCTGAGAACGCATCAGTGAAGGATTCATTCGTTAATCCCTTTGGATCCTGTTGTGGAAACGGGCTAATGGCACCTGCACAGACTTGCTGACAACAAGACTGTTGTATCATAAACATTAAAACACCCATTGTTAACGTCTCTATGGATATAATTTGCTGTTTACAGAATGCCTGTTTGCAGAGATGAAACAGCTGACACTCTGGAGGAGGGATTTTTAGCAAGTTGCTATTTATATAAATGCTTGTGGCGTGTGGTGTCAACAGAAACCCCCTGCAGCCACTGACCACAGCTGACCTCCTAATCTACCGTAACAGCAACCTTTTTCTTGTCAATACAGCATTCCTGATATTGATCACTTTTCTCCATTAGGGCTCACATCCTCACAAACTGTGCTCCGTAGCCTCTGTCCTATTCTGCAGGGCAACCTCGGCTGGATTTCAATAACCCGTGTCGACCCTGTCCTTAACTGCAAAGCAAATAATAACCCAGTGTCTCGCTGCCTCACACAAGCCTCCTGTTTGTCAAGCCACAGCGTGCGCAGGCTGTTTTCTCCATGGCTGAGGCAAAAATGGGGAAAAAATGATACAAGTGTGACAGGCAGGGGTTGTATTTGTCACTTGTGCTTCTCTTTTCATGTTGTCACGTTATGGCTGAGCTCTGCGGGTAGCAGCGGCATAAACACAGCGTTTAGAAAAGTGCTGTTTGCTCAGCCTTTTCCAAGCCTGTCTAAATGGCTGTCAGTGTGTGTCTGTTTTGCCAGGAGCGAGTGCTGCTTAGGTGTGGAAACCCCTCGGGAATTTTTCGGCGAACGCTGCCAAAAAGGTTATCCGAGATTACTGTAATGATGCATTCATCCTAACAGACTTTCACACCAAGTTTAAAGGGCGGCAGGCTTTTTTTTTTTTTTGAAAACATTCAGCAGACAAGTTCTGGGGAGTAGAAAAATAAATACTGGATGAGAAGCGCCTCATGACTATATCATACAAACCCAGTGAAGGCAGTGGAACTCAGTGAAGCTGGAGCCAGAGTGGTATTGTACCAGCATATAGCTTTCATTTGAGAGGTGTGCAAATCCTTCAACTCCTCAAACTAGTTCTGTCCACCTTTTTGCTTCTTTTTGAGTGTCATGCAAATAAAAGCCTGAATAAGTGTGCAGAAAATCTGTTCTGGCCACAACATGACGACGATTCTTCGAGATGCCGTGTATTGACATTTCTAAAAAAAAAATAAATAAAAAAAGACCTGATTATCAGAGTCAAAACAAGTTAGTCATTTTCTGCACAGTTAGCTCATGAATACCAAACAAAAAGCAAAATTCTTCAAAGTCAATGACAGCTAAAGGCTACAACTCAAAGGTGAATGCAACGTGTGAAAAGTCGTTGTGGTTTTTTGAAGAGTCAGATCCTAAACACTGATACCGGTATGTTTATCCACTGATGAGTCATTTAACTACCTTGGAGCGAAACAAGCTGAGAACAGACACAGTGCTATATCAGTGGCTAAAGTGTGTTTATTTGTGCAGTGTTAAAATTTATGAAGCCTTTGCCACCAGCTAAATGTAAATATACTGCATGCTTTGTTTACCTCTGCAGATGTGAATCACTGCACGCAGACAGGATGCTTCTCTGACTATCAAAACAACGTGAGAAAAAGGACAGACTTCTGTGTGGGCCTCTTACAAAGACGAGTGAAAATGAAACTGTTGTGGTCTGAAGCAGGCTCTGAAAAAGTAGGTGTTAAAAACATACTCGTCTTCACAGCACGTTTGTGTGCATGTGAACGTACTAGTGACGGTCCTCTCTCACCAGTCGGCAGTCTGAAAAGTGTTGCCCCATCACCTTTTAGTATCGTCTCAGCTTGCTTGAAACCTTGTTTGAAACCTCAATGCCAAAAATAAAGCACCAGGTGCTATACTGAATGAAAAAAAACCACCCAAAAAACAGGTGGGTGCAGCTGAAAGATGCACACGGGTTTGCTTTCCACAGTTTATTGTTGGATGAAACTGCAACATAAAAAGGAAAGAAGTGAAACAAAATGATAGAGGTAACCAAATGAGTTAAAAAAAAAACTTCCACGCTACCAAAAGATAAAATGTAGCTGCAGGGCCTACAGATCATTCTCCAAGGATTCATAAAAACGAATGACCTCTTTAACATACCAATGGTTATGTGCTCTTTTGCTGCCATAAAACGATTTAATGTCTGCCAACAGCGGAGGCAGGCACAGAGCTAAAAAGATGAAGAGAAACCTGCCATTGTAAGCCAGACACATTAAACACACAAACGTCAAATGTTTGATACCACCACTGATTAACTGGTGTACAACATAAAACTAAGCTAAACGTCTTTGTAATGAGGAGATTTTAACAAAGAAAATGCAGCAGAATCACCACTTGTTAATAGGGCTGGTTGGTAGGTTGTTATAAGCTTACATTACTGGCATGATAGTGAGACTGTCAAACGCTAATATCAATCATCTTGTGGTACTAATCGCAAAAATGAACCGGTGACAGCTTTTCTGACTCCAGGGTCGAACCTTGGATTCATCAGGAGCAGCGTGGCTTCTGTCCTGGTCTTAGAACAGTGGACCAGATCTTAACCCATGCAGAGTTGCTGAGGGGGTCGTGGGAGTTTGTCTCTCCGGTCTACAAGTGTTTTGTAGACTTGGATAAGGCTTACGATCATGTTCCTCGAGTCATTCTGTGGGGATGCTGTGGGAGTATGGAGTGTCTGGGTTGCTATTAACACTGATCCAGTTCTTGGCACAAAGTCAAGCTGATTGTCAGTGCAGGTTGTACTCAGCCAGGGTTGTCCCCAGGACTGTCTTCAATCTTGTTTGTAGAGTTTATGGACAGGAACCACAGGGTCTCATCTCCGCTGTATGCAGATGATGTGGTTCTGTTGGCATCTTCAGGCCAATACCTTCAGTGTGAACTGAGGCGGTTTGCAGCAGAGTGTGAAGCAGCTGGGATGAAGGTCAGTTCCTCTGAATCCGATGCCACGGTTCTCAACTTGAAAAGTGTAGAATGCCCCCTCCGAGTCGGGGGGAGGTTTGCCTCAAGTGAAAGAATTTAAGTATGTGATGGTAAGATGAAGTAGGAGATCATTTTCGTTTGGAGTCAGTCTAAATCAAGATGGCCACCACAGCTAATCCAAATTAGCAAACACAAAAATGGCCACAACTTGGTTAACTTTATAGTTATTTGTAGAACATATAATATGTTAGTAGCTTAGAGTCATCGACACCACATCCTCTGAGCGCTAACATATCTTGCAATGTTTTGGAGAGCTTGATTGTATTTTAAAGGTTTGACGAAAACAGCTACAACTACATCAATTCATAATAAGATTAATGTAAATTTAAACTTTGGTAAGAAAGGCAGATTGTGATATGCATCCAGCCATCTACTATCTTTACCCATTTCTTCCTTTCAGGGTCATGGGGGTCACTGGTGCCCATATCCAGCAGTCACAGTGCGAGGGGCGGGGTACATTCCGGACAGGTCGTAAGTACATCACAGGGCCACATGGAAACAAACAACCATTCACTCTCTCAGTCACACCTAGGGACAATTGCAACATTTATGTTTTCGGTCTCTGGGAGGAAACTGGAGCTCCTGGAGAAAACCCATGCATGTGCTGAGAGAACATGCAAACTCTACCTAGAAATATTCCTCAGCCAGGATTTTATCTGGCAACCTTCTTTCATCCATTATCACCTAATCCTATTCAAATATATATCCTCAAGCAAGCCAGCGAAAAATAATGAGGGTTTGTGCAACAAGTCAGTAAGAACCAAGGACAACATTTTTGGAGAACTGACACCTGGTCCAACAACAGAAACAGACTCATATCCCCAGGAGAGTAAATCCTGAAAAGTTAAATATTCCACGTGTGAACATGACTGTTGTTAATGGCTGCCTTTCAAATAGATGCTGTGGAGTCAAAAGCTGGAGGGAAAGCAAGTTGCGGAAGAAGGGGAAGGTGTGAAAAAGGGGGTGGAAAAAACAGAGGCAGCAAAAATGAGACACAAGGGATGAGGAGGAGAAGAAGTGGGATGAGAGTGGGAGTGATGGGGGGCACATTGAAGGATAGCAGCAGAGGTAGGGCAGAGAGAGAGAAGGAGAAACAGAAAAGGCTGGAGCATCGATTGGCTGAGATAATTTGCCATTGATTGCTGCACTGTTTGGAGATTGCTGGAGAGAGGTTTATTGCCCACACGCTGCAGCTGGGGAGAAGGCCATAAAATAAGCACAGGTTGTCTGCAGTGGGCCAGCTCCATCATCAAGACCGTAAAACGCACACCGAGCCACACACACTCATACGTTCACTAGACTTAAATAGTCTCTTTCCATAATAACAAATATAACTGCATGCATGATATTTCTATAGCAGGTAATGAGAGTGCAGCTCATTGCAGATGGAAAGTGCTCGCACGTAATCCCTTGAAAATCCAGGGGCAGGAGTGCAAAGAGTATTTATTAGAATGAAATAGAGGTCTGCTGACATCCTCCCTGACATCAATAACATGCAGTCCATCAGCTTCCTTGCAATAATAATCACAGGAATAATTGGCTGGTTGCTATTTCTCTTTCAGTGAGAGTAGCTGCCCACGCACTGAGAAATAAAAAAGATGAATTCTGTATTCCTATTGTAAGTTTTTTTTTTATCACGCACACACCTGCACACATACTTTATCAGTCCCAATGCACCTGAATAATAAACCTAGAACAGCTATGCATACAGCATGCACTTTAACCACAAGTTTAACACACCTTCTGAAGACATTTTGACATGAGGAAATTGCTTCATGCCTACAAATGATGACACAGAAAAGAGATGATAAAGTAAGAGCACCAGCAGCTCCAGTGATTGAATGTTACACCTTCAGCGAGATCTGTTACAGTGATTCCCAACGGGGTCCCACAATAACCAGTCGAGAGTCTGTCACACAAAGAGAATGAAGTAGTTCAGAGAGAAGAGGCTCTGACAAGCTCAAACTAAATAGCAGAAATCAGTGGTTTGAGTATTGACATGCTGCCAAGAAATGCATAGCTAAGAAGATCCCAGAAGCGGTCTGCAGCGAAGCAACTGAACCTTCAGTTCAAACATTTGTTTGAACAATCTACAAGGTATCACACTGATATGCTTTTAATTTTACACTTTTATCACCTGCTGTCAATGGTAAAAAGACAATAATATATCTGCAACTTATTGACTTTAAGTCCCTCTAATTCAAGATGGCCACAACAGCTAAGTGATCTTCGACAACACAAAAATTGTCCTGCCCAAGGACACAACGACTGAGATGGCTGGAATGGAGAATTGAACTGTCAACTCTCCAGTTACAGGACGACTCCCCTAACCACTCTGCCACAGCTGCAGAAACCAAACTGTTTTTGCCCACCGGTGGGACAAAGACTGGGGGTTAGTTGGTGTCAATGCTGACTATCGGCAAAATATCCCATGAACCACAGGTCAGTTTGAATTAAATTCTCAAACAGTAATCATTAGGGACAGGAGGGCAAAAAGTACCCATCTACAACTGAATAACTTGTGGGGTCCCACATAGCAGACAGGTGTGGGCCAGATCTGACTGCTGGCACAACAAGTGGTTTGTCAACTACATGTGGGCCAGGTCTCATAATGATGTCACTGTTTTTAAGATGGCATGCCACAACTGGCCCAGTTGTGGATTGGTTTAAGTGGTGCTGGCCCATGCATGGACCACCTCTGGTAAACCTCATCTGGACCACCAAAGGGTCATAAGTCTGGGCTGAGTGCTAGTGCATTGTGTGGGCCAGAACAGGGCCAGACAAACTCTGCTATGTGAGGTTAATCAAAATAAGGATGGTTGCAAAAGCTAGTTATTAGCAAACAGAAAAATGACTAACATGATCAAATTTACAGAAAACAAGCTAAAATGTAATTCTGCAATAATTAAGAATCTTCCTCAACACATACTATGAGGGACAACAAATTTTGTGAAATATTACACTTTTGTAGGAGGCTGTGCATAAAATAATAAAAGGTTTGACCAAAAAAGCGACACCTCTTTCTCATCAGATGATTATTCAATATAAAACTCTGAAATGAAAAGTGGTGGATGAGATGCATTTTTTCATCAAATGCTGGGCCTTTAATCATGACAAGTTTTTAACAGAAGATATTTAAAATAAACATATTTTTCTAAGGCTATATTCAAACTGCAGGTGAAAGGGTCAAACCAATTCTAATTTTTTTTGCCCTTTTGTGACTCTTATCAAATTATTTTTATGATGAAGCTGATTTTTTTCAAATCTGACCCAGGTTCTTTTTCATATGTGGTACTTAATCTGATACATATCTAATGTTTTTCAGCGGTTATGTCACATTACATCCAACTTTTATGTCCCTGAGGTAGTGGTATACTAATGCAGTGTTTCCCAACCCTGGTCCTTGAGGCACACTGTCCTGCATGTTTTAGATGTTTCCCTGCTTCAACACAGCTGATTTCAATTGATAACTGATTAACAGG
>JARVJO010000164.1:25144898-25160531 GCA_031762555.1 Cynodonichthys magdalenae | reverse complement strand
TTTTTTTTTGGTTGAAAGTATAATTTTTTTTATTGAATTAATTTATTGTTTGGTTTAAGTTTTTTTTTTTTGATTGAATTTTTTTTTTTGATTAAAGCTGCTTTTTTGTTTGATTGAATAATAAAAACACAAAATTACCTCCATAGTAATGCAGAGACTGTTTATGGTTATGCTTGAAATTTACTCACTAAGCAGTTGGTACTGAAAGAAACACACAAGCAGATGGGTCTTTCCTCTGGAAGCCATGTGTTAAATCGTCCCAGCCTGTCATGGCTGACGTCTGACCCTTCCCATTACAGAGTGTTCTTAGTTAAACACCGACAACTTCAAAGAAACACTGGCACTGCCTGTTCAAGCACAGTTACTGGGAAGCCTGTAATAACTGAACAAGAGGGTTGATGAGTTGCTGGGAGTTGCCCTGCTAATGTGCCGTAACCAGAGAGAGCAAGTTTGCCCTGGAGCTACACGTGATTCTTAAACACACAGTCTGTACATCACAGATTATAAATCACTTGCCCTTTATGGACTTATAACAAGATGCTAGTGGCCCTGGAACCATTCGTTGCTGAAACAAGCACAGATCCACTGAAATAATTATTTCACATATTGTAGCATTTTTCTTAA
Organism: Cynodonichthys magdalenae; assembly: GCA_031762555.1. Taxonomy (NCBI): domain Eukaryota; kingdom Metazoa; phylum Chordata; class Actinopteri; order Cyprinodontiformes; family Rivulidae; genus Cynodonichthys; species Cynodonichthys magdalenae. The sequence goes on along the minus strand of JARVJO010000164.1, from coordinate 25,159,907 downwards.
TCATCACCAGATAATATTGTAAACCATTTAAATATTAACAACAGCAGCTTTGGATCATTTCAGAGCATTTACATTAGAACTTTTCATCACTTCTTGTAGCCTTTTGGCACAAATTCTAAAAAAGGTTTTATGTGGTGTGAAAGAGAGCACATGTTTTTACTATTCATCCTTTCAAGTAGGTCATCCGGTTCTTATTTTCATTCACAGAAAAGTCCACAGAGTGAAACAGAAAGAAAAAAAATTTTAAAGTGTCTAAAGTTTTAAACATCGTCTCACATCATCTTCAAACTGTAAACACAAAAGAGTAAATGCAGGAAGTCCATCTGTTTATGGATTTGTTAGGAACGTCCCTGAAGTTCTGTGTTTTAACAAAATGATTTTTTAGTTCAGGGAATTGTACAAGGTTTGCACTCATTTAAGAGGAAGTAAAAACTCTGGCTATTAACATTTCAGATTTTTCTTGTCAGTCAGCTTAATATGCAGCTCATTTCACATTTAAGTCTTTTAATGGATAAACTAAAAACCATCACAATAAATAAAAATGATAATATTTAGAGTAAAACTTTAATTTGTGATTAATTAGGTTGTAAACATGTTTAACCCTTTAACAATTTAAATAACCAAGAAATTGACAAAGTTTGAACCACTGGTTAAAGAAGTGATTTCTGAGGTCAACCATGCGTATTAATGAACTCAGGGATGGACTTTGTGACAGTAACAGCCTTCTTATTTGCATTTTCATTCTCCATTCCATTTTCCACTTCCCCTATATCACTACACGCCATTATCTATTAACCATGAAGGCACACATTAGAACTCAATGAAGAACCCAGAGGACATAATGAAAGGTGAGCGTTAACCAAGACAATCTACCAGGTACTTGGACACATTTTTAGTATCTTAAAGTTTGTTTTGGTTTTCATTCTTCGTTCAAAACAAAATGTTTGGTGATTGAAACATTTGACTCATTTGACAGAAAACAAAACCTAAATCCATTTCATGTACTTTCACAAAAAATAAGTACAAAAAAATAAAAAAAAGGATTCCTTTAAATGAAATATAGACCCATCATGAGCACAAGCTGTGCCGTCTTGGATTCAAAGACCTCAATGGTGTATTGAATTACAGCATGAACTAAATGCAAAATAAACAAGTGTTTGTGCACAGAGGTGCATACAAGATTTTGTGACAAACTCAAATTTAATTTGTACAAATTTCTGAAAGAAAAAGAGCAAACTTCAGCTGAAAAGAGGGCTACGTTGCATCAGTTCCTCGCTGAAAACTATGGTAGCCTTCACATCAATACTGCGTGTGTAACCTACATTACTGCAGGAACGTTTTGTTTATGCTTAGAATTCTTAGATATTTTTAGAATTTAGAACCTGCAATCCCAAGCTCATAGCTGCCTCCCACCTCGTGTATGACTTACCTAGCTTTGATGCAAACTGGTGACAAAATCAGTCAGTCATGGTGTGCCGCCTGTGTCTCCACACTGTCTCCTGCATGCACAAAAAATGCGTCCGCCAAATTTTTGACTATTCTTATGTTTTACTAGGTGATCTCTGTTAGAGTTGTAAAGATGCCTGTATTTTTCTAACAGTCTCAACTTGCTGCTCTTCAGCAAAGCAGTTTAGGAGAAATGACACCAGTGTGCTGCAGCCACTTTTCCGCATGAACACGCCCACAAACTTCTGACCAATCACAACATACTTGGGACATATCCCATGCAAGAAAGAAGTTCTGCCAGGTTGTGCACAATCTTCATTACACTACAGAGTTCTCAATGTCCTGCTTAGTATGAATCAAGTTTTACAGTTCACAAGTCTCGCCAGACCACTTGTATCAACAGTTTTCAAAATACAAACAGGTGAGTTCTTTGTTGACTTAAAATATAGCATCACTAGAAAAATAATTATAACTGTCAAACAACCTGTGTGATTTTAGAGTATCTTGTGTGTAAAGTCCCAAGTAGTTGATCTTGTCACATGCTGATAGACTAGGAACAAATGAAACCATGTATTGTTCAATAGGACATTTAATAATAGAAATCTTTTATAAAGAACAAAAAGGCATGCGAGTTTCATACAGCGTTATATTGTTTGGCGTTTGTCAGTCAACACAAATCATCTATTCCCTGTTTGAAATGGAAATAATAGAAAAATCTGGTAAGTCCTTCTGGCTTCCCACCACTGAGAGAGAGTTGGGCAGAGAAGTGACAAAGTAAAATGGGCAGCCATGCAGAAAAAAATTTTTGTTCTTTTCACAGTAGCTGCCATCACATCCTCTAACTAGAACAAAGTATTGTCACCAAAACAACAACACAGCTACTCTAAACACTCTTAAAAAACAATCACTGCATGCTGTTAAAACAGCTGTCACATCTCAACTAATTAGAAAGGTAGAATTTTCATATTAAAAAAAGACAAACTGCAATCAAGATGATAATGTTAATCTTACAAAGTGAAAATAGACCAAACACTGAATGTGTTGGAGGTGTAAAAGATTGGATTCGCTGTTTAGACCTTGGAGATTACAGGCATCACAAGGAAAACAGAAACAATTAGTTGAAGTGACTAAACAGAAATTTTAATCAGTGTGTTTTGATCATCTGAATTTTGATTCATATGAGACAAGTTGCATCGACTTCTTCTGTTAAAATAACACTCTACAGTTTCCATCAATGTCCCTCTGCGCTTTATTGAGCCATACAGGTGAAAATGGCAAAAAGAGCCACAGTTCAGGTGCTATATTGATATGAAAACAATCACTGATCAAAGCCTAGCATACACAAGCATTTGTAAAGAAGCTATAAAAAGATGTAATTTTGAAGTGAAGTCAAGACACATTGGTTTCGAAATCTTTGCACTGATAAAATCCAATCACTGTCAATGATTCATGAAAAGTCTGGAAGCAGGTTTGTTTCTGCAGGCAGTCACCTAAAAGTAAAGCTGAAAATGTGTAGTTATCTTTGTGTATGAATAAAACACTTTCAGTATAAGTCTTCAAGTTAGAGGTTTTATTTTATCTTCTTCCACATCATACTCATCTCTCTGCTTTGTACCCACTTTATCACTGCTTCAAATCTGCCTTGGCAGCTTCCCCAATGCTGATGATTTCATCTACACTTTTAATTAAATTTAGTTTATTTATATAGAGCCAAATCAATTTAAACAAAACAATTGTTGTCTTAGGGCACTGTACACACACATAAAAAATAAAAATAAATCAAAAGAAGCCAGCAGATTGTGTTGAATTTTCACTTTGTCACAGTCTACCATCCTTAGCAGCACATTGGTGACAGTGGAAAGGAAAAACTCCCTTTTAACAGAAGAAACCTCCAGCAGAACCAGGCTCAGGACAGGCGGCCATCTGCCTCGACCGGCAAAACAAAGATACGTAGACTGGGCTTGTTCTCTAAAAATCCCCAGATCAATACAGAATAATCTTAAAAGTTCAGTAATATTCAAATAAAATATTTAAAATACTTGCCAAAAACAAAAGTAGACTTTGTTGTGCTTTCAAGCAGTGTCTGCTTCAACACGCCTTCACTTACCGTGTTTCCATCAATGTTTTTTAATGCTCATTTTGAAGTATCACATTAGAAAAGTAGAATGGAAATGGCCTGATTCGAAAAATCTTCCTCTAATGCGCAAAAAAGTTTATATGCTCACTTGAGGTGGTTTTGGGTTTTTTCGAAAAATAGTTATTGTGCAAAAGGAGATATGGAAACACATTTGCCAAATAAGTTCTGACCTAGCGAACATTTACCTCACATGTTGATCAGCTGTTGTCTGTCTGTCAGTCTGTCTGGTACCAGTACCAGAGCAACTGCAGTTGGACCCTCCTCCTGCTCGTGGCGTCTCCTAAGTTATTCCAATTTATTAGAAGAGAAACACATTTTTTTTTCTATGCTCCAGACAGCAGTAACATCGCCAAAACTAGTTGATATGACAGAATAAGTACAAGTTTCCCCGATAGTAGCAACACGTTCCTGATAACTTCTCTCCATTGTCCTGGGATGTGTATCCCTGCTAGTTTGCGACATCTACTTCCTGTTTACTACAGACATGCGTTTGACGTAATTATACTTTGCGTAGCCTTGTTGATTCGCTTCAAGCCAGTTGATGGAAACACATCTTATTCGCATTTCTTATTTTTTTTTGTTTTGCGAAATAAAAAAAAATTCGCCTAAAATTCGAATTAAAATTGGATGGAAACACGGCTACTGTGAAGAGTCTGAAGCTAACACAAGTATTTACACTCCTTGACTGAGCAATTATAGGAGTTTGTTCTTTTGTTGGAGGATAAGAAGGGACCTTCATTCCGCTGTTAGCAGTAATAAATCTGGTGACACAATTAAATGACCCAAATGTTAAGGACTTTGAACTGAATTTGAGCAAATTTTTGACAAGGTTTGAGATTCAACAGAGCAGCGGAACCGAGTAACCAGACCAGAGAGCAAGGAATAAAGGTAAGTGTATTTATTTACAAGTGAGTGTGTAGTGTATATACAGGTGGCAAGTTCGGAGGACGTCTTGCTGTAAACAAAGGAGGAGATCTTGGTGAGTATGATAGCAACGTTCATCTGAAGAGTTAGTAAATGAATAATCAAAGTGTCTTTCTTACAGGTTCTTCCGGAGGCGAGCAGCACAGGAGGAGGGGTATTTCCAGGTAAGTGTCTTCAGGCAGAGTGGCTTAGGTTTCAGTAGTTAGTTCCAGGTGAATGATTTGGTTCTGTGGTTTCTGACCTGATGTCAATAGATCCTTGGCACATCGGAGACTTGTGAAGATTACAGCAATCCACCAAAATAGGAAGATGCATCAGCGTCGAACAGCCAGTTGAACTGCCTAATAAAGCCAGCAGGAAATCATCAGCAGGTGCCAGCAATCAGGTCAGGAACCAATCAGCAGAACCAGGCCGAAATGAATCCAATCTTCACAATTTTAGAATATGTAGGATTGAAAGTCAGAAAAACAAGATGTATGCTTAACAGGTTGCTGGAATGTACAGGTGTGTGTCACTAGTGTAGAAATGGAAACCACATTTCTAAATGAGTTGGTCTGAAAGAAACTTGCAAATGGAGAACAGATTGTGCCAAGGACAGATCCCTAAAGCACAGTAAGTCAACTTAGCAGTTTGGAAAAATAAAGAAAACATTGAGCAGAATTAGACTTCAAATGAAAAGGCGTCTCCATGAAGTCAGATTTCTTACAACATAAAGTTATAACGGCAGTGTCATATCAGCATGTCAGGTGTTCAGTAATTAATTAAAACAGCTTTAAAAGAAATGTCTACTTTTTAATTTTTTTAAATTCCTAACAGAAAGTTATTTTACACTTCTGTTCAAGTTAACCTTGTCATTATAATTCCTTAGCAAGTTCCATTAGTTTTTCATTTTAATATATTCTCTTTTAATTGGAATTCCAAATTGTTTTTAATTTTGTTAAGTGTCCTTGGGTGTCTTCACAGGCAATAACAAATACAATGCATTATTATTACTACTACTACAGTAGCAAAATAGTTGGTTTGAGCAAAACATTTTTATTGCAACTGAAGACAGTTTTAATCTAAAAGAAAAGCACTAAGCCATTTTTGTTTTTGCATAACATTTAATTTTGCTAAAAAAACTATAACTCTGTGATATAATTTTTTAAATGGTGCATATGCATTGAAAATATTACCAACTGATTACCCTTGAAAACAAAACCCAAATGGCTATTAAAACAGTAAAAAAGCAACTTTAGAAAGAAGTTCAAATAAATTTAAAAGGAATTCTACTTGTAAATGTCCTTTATGCCTAGTTATGAACAAATTGTGTGCAAAGTGTACACTCTTAGCATTTTATTCATGCAGTGACACTGCTTCTCCATTTCTTCATTTATAATTCACACTCTAGAGACATGAAAACCTCTTGTCAGGCTTCACACACTCGGGTGCCAAGGGCTTTAAAAAGCTACTCAAAACCTCAGTAGCCACAATGTCAAAGGGACAAAATATAAAGTGTAGCCTACTTTTCTACAGCCGCGATGGGACTCTGCAAAGGTGAATACAACCATGTTATTAAAGAGGGTCCTTATAGCCTAAAGCAGCCTTGGCCACATCTAATTAGAATGTAAATGTAGTGTGGGCTAAGGATGGATCACAGAGGATAGACATTGGCATTTAGATTATGCTGAGACTAGATTACTGATGACACTTTGTGTTGGTGAGATAGCCTTTTAGAGAGCAGCTTGGCAACTGACTAATTGTGTTTCACCACTTGCGACGTAAGCTGCTGCTGTTCTATTGCTGGTAATTAAGTAAAGAAAGAGAGGTAGATTGTTGTGCGTGCACAATGGGGACAATCTGCGACAAGGCTAAAAACACACGCAGGGATAAATGTATGTAAAAGCAAACATGCACAGTGGCAATCTTTTTCAGCTATTTTTGTATTTTGCAAAAGATTGAAAGGATGGTGTTCTTTTAGGCTTGAAGCTGCTCGCAAGAAATCATTTCACCTTCCTATGATTCCCCACTGTGTGCATATGCCACGAACAGAGGAGCTACGACCAAACAGCAAAACCAAAGACAGAGTGGAGACAGCAGAAAGGGAACGGTGGGGGTGGGAGAACAGAGTAGTAGGGGAGGGAGGTGAGTACATTGAGAGGGAGAGAGCAGAAAGGAATAAATTGAAGCTGATCTGGTGCTCTGCATTCTGAGGAGGATGGATTTGCATATCTGTGCAGCGGTGCAGAGGGAGAAATGTGTCGGCGCTGACAGCAAGCTGAATATCTTAAACCTCCGCTGACACCCCCTGCAAGCACTTTCTCCTCATACTCTGATACACGGTGGAAGGGAGGCACTCTGACAAAAACACACACACACGCACGGATGAGCACAATCACACAAAGCAAGCACACACGCTAGATTTAAGGTCAGGAGATGGGAAGCTTTGTGCATAGCTTTGTTCCTCCACAGTGATGTATAGTAGTGCTTGTTGTTTAACAGTCAGCTCCAGCACAAGACTCATCTCTGGGGAAACGATCCAGTGAGGCAGGCCATTCACTGCTGCCACTCAGACACTATTTATACCTCTATGTGTATATACATTGTATGTATTAGTGCACAAAGCATTTTAAAAGCAGACTATGCAGGTTTGCACAAATGAAAGAACTGTACAAATCACTCCAAGTCATAAATGTTGTATAACATTGTTAGCTTGTACCACGACTCCTAATATCATGGTTAATAAAACAGTTTGAAAAGCATGATGTTTGGAGTCACACCTAATAAAACCAATTTATTGCCAAGGTTTGCAAGAAAATTTTAAATAAATTTCTTGTACAAACATTTCTTATACGCTTACTGGCCTGTTCCTTTTTTATTTTCTTTGTTAAATTTCAAGCTTTACAAAAGTATTATTTAAAAAATGTTTGCTTTGATGTGAGTTAATTTTTGAGGTTTACATGTCCAAATATGCCATTTTAGGTACATTTTTGCTTTTAAAAAGACTATGTTTACATAAGAAAGCAACGAGTCTCTAAAAACATTAACCAACTTTAACATCTTAATGTGATACACCTAATCATCAGGTTTTTACAGTGAAGCAAGAATGTTTCATCAGCTTTGATCAATTTTAACATGTTTTAGCCATAAAACCAAAACATTACTCTAATGGGTCAACTCAGCTGGGCTGAGAACGCACAATTAGCCAAATGTATTGAAGGCATTGTCCACATGGAAATACTATTATGTTGGTTTTTTTTGTTGATGTTTCTAAACAAACCCTTGTAAACACATCACCAACTGTGGGCAAAGCTAACCAAAAAGTTAGCTTATTCCATAAACATAAAGCTATGCTGAACCAGGCCCACAACTGCACATCACTGTTACTAAAGGTTTTTATTCACACAGGAACACAGAAAACAATCCACATTCTGCAGTAACTATGCCAGGCTTTTATGTGGTGCTGTAACACTACTATAAAAAACTACAGCAAAAACAGGAAACAAGGCGTAGAGTATGCACATGAAGTTAGCATGAACTGTAAATGTCATGCCAGTCCAAATACGCTAATATAAGAAATTTTGTTCAGATGGAATATTCCACGTGAAAAGGCTGCCTCATAATGTTGAAATCATATTAAGCTAAATTATTTATACACAAGTGTTGGTCTTTCAAAGCTAATCCCATTTTCTGTGTTTTTAATGTACAATGTATATTGTTGATCCTCTCTGCAATGTTTGTTTTTAATTTTGTTGAGAGACAATGTTCAATAAAGTGATTAAAAAATCTCTAGGCCTTAAATTATTTGGTGCAATAATAATAATAATATGAAGTTTTTGCTTTGACCAAGTCAATGTTCTTTAGCTTCGTCTGTTCACTGAAGTAAATCAGTATACAAGTATTTTGCTGAAGTTGAGTTACTGGAATCAGCAACACAAAGGCAAGCATAGAATCTGCCAATGTTGTTACATCCGTCATGCTTGGGGTTGTAAGTTATTTTGTGTTTTGGCTGTCTGCACAAAAAAATGCAAGGGTGATATTTCTATTTTTTCCCCACTGACACTATTTTTGGGCTCCTAAAAATTTTTTTTAATGTGAATGCAAGGCTGGAAAATAGAAGAAAAAAAATATACAGAAAGCCTTGTTTTAAACACAAATGTCTTTTAGTGGAGATTAAGTTAAATACATCAGTCAATGGTTTACCAGGACATGATAAACTCCCAAATCTCTGATAAAATATTATAAAAGATCCAGTTTTGTTTGTCAGATGGGATATAGTTGAGGCAACACTCAAGACATTTAGATTCACGTTACAAAATTCCATTTAAAGTAGAAACCATTTAACGGAGTTTGGCTTTAGTGGCTGTAGAAAAATCCTGCTTCTCATCTATGTACTTGTACTTCTAAAGCCCACAAATTGCCATGCTTAAACTTTGTTTTATACATAAACATAATTGTAATTTTCATGATTTAGTTGGGTGTACTAAATCTTGGTGGGGGGTATTCATCCTCAAGGCTGATCCTGTAATACCACCAGGCCCAAAGAGTAATAGTTAACTGCTAATTAGTGAGCCTTGGACCAAGTTACCTTTTCCCCTCAGATTGCCTTATTTCTTGTGATAGTCTTAATAAAAACCAAGCAAACAATAAATCCTTTAAGACCAGCTTTATATTTTATGTGTGAACAAACTAACAAAACAAATTGTAATCAGCTGAACAAGTAAATCTGGGCAAAAAGTCAATAAATTCTCTCCTTTTCAAGAAGAACAAAAAAAGAAAAAAAATGAAACACTTTACAAAAAGCTGTAATAGTGAGATCTTCAATCTGGGAAAACAATTTACTATAATCAAGTCATTAGTGGAGACACAAAATTAGGAGTTTATCTCTGTACAACAACCGTGCAGCCTCATTTATGGATTTTCAATTTACTCTCTGAATAATTATGATCAACTGTGGCAACAGGAAAACAACAGGCAAAAAATGTGAATACACAAAACTACTCAATTAAACTCTAAACAATGCACATTGTAAAACAAGTTACTGAAAAAAAAAACATTTTTCCTTCTCTCTTTTCAAACAGAATTTTTAGACCCTCTGTGTGAGATTACTTGTCATCTACAGCACACGAAGCTCTTTGCAGCACGAATCATCTTTTAAATATTAAAAATGAGTGAGCAAAGCACGACGTGACGTACAAAAATGTTCCCTTTGATAGTCAAATCTAAAGATATTTATACTCTGCCAGACTATCTTTGTGTTGTCCATATAAACATCCAGAGGATATTTCATTTGGCAATGTGCCTTTTCAGTTTTCAATGACATAAACAAGAATCAGAGGAATGCGCTTCATTTGGCTGACGTTATATTAGAAAAACCTTCATCTCTCCTGTTTGGGCGCACCATGTGGAGCTGTACAGCCTAATTGCAAGAAAAGAGAAGAAACACTGAAAGGACTTCCAGTCCTTCTGCATAACATTCTCACAACTACAACTAAAAGCCTGACCTGACTGCTGTGTGTGTTTTTGTGAGGGTGAGAAGAGAGGTGCTGGCAAGAAATATTAACAGTTAGTTCTTTAAAGGTGACCAACCTTGTAAATCAAATGTCCTATAAATGCTGTGCAGTTTCTGCTCATTTGAAGGTTCTTGCTCGGGCATTTGAGCACACATGGCAGTACGTTACGACCAGCAAATATCCGTAATCCCTTATGTCCAGTTAAGTAGATAATTTAGCTGAAGTGTGTGTTGGTTCAAGGTTATGCTCTGTTTTCCTACATGCTGGAAGACTGCGAATCGGTCTGTTAAACATTAGTGAGCGCCCCTCTCTGAGAAACATAAAGAGCAGAAAGAGGAGTGGTGAGAAAAGCTGTGTGAGTGGTGAGTGGTACTGTTTATAAATGTGCAAGTTGAGTTGGAGGAGGTGCTGAGTTGAAAACCAAAAGGAAGCAGCAACATGGTGGACGAGCTCTTTGGCATGCCAGAGGCACGATGACATTGATCCAGCAGACCTCCCTCCATCAGTCTCCCTGACAGAGGTAACCGAATTGTTCATAAAAATGGAAATTGAGCCATGTTAGTCTCGTGTGCTCAGGGCTGACACCCCATCTAAAAATAAAAAAAGAAGACCACGCATGCCCACACACAGATGTGCGAGAGTTACTCAGAGCTACATTTCATGGGTGTCAAAGATTTATTAGCATTATGGAAACATCATTTTTCAACCATTCCGTGAAACTCAGTGTGTTATTTGAACAATAACGTCCATACACAAACATTTCCCCCAGCAGCGTGTTTCTTTGCTACTCGGGCAAAGAAACACTTCAAGCAGATGCAGAGCAAATAAACAGAAGCAGCTGTGGGAAGGGGAGACAGGGCGAAGGAAGTAAAACCCTTTCCTGATTAACAGTTTGCTGTCATGTGTATTGTGATAACACTTTGAAAGACCTGCATTTCAATGCAGCATGGGTGGCTACGGTGGTGGGTAGGGTTGATAACTGCAGCAAATATGCCACAACATGCAATTATCCCCCCCCCCCCCCCCCCTTCATGCATCACTGGTTAGCTTAGCAGTGTTCTGTGTCACATGCTAATTACCAACAACTACTATACGCATGTGACAAATGCTCAACGAGAAACAAGGGTGCTCAGAGCATCTATTTCAGAAGCCGGAGCAAATATGGCTGTGTTAATGTTTCATTTATCATAAAGCTACAGTAAATTATGATTCCGCTGCAAAAGCATTGTATGCACTAATCCTATTTTACAGTTTCATCAATGTGGACAAACGGAGGAATCATCATCTCTAAAAATAGACAGATACTTAATCAATTTAGCTCTCCCACTGTTTGTCTCCTTCAGCAATAAAGCAGGCTTAACGGTGGGGCAGCAGATGCTATTGATTTTCCTGAAGAGTGGGGGCAGGGAGACTCAAGAGGAGGAACAGCTTATGATAGAAATTTTCTAAATGACTTGATGCTTTTACAGGGAGCTGCGTTAATGGGGGCTTAAGTCTGATGAATTTAAACGGCTCACGTGGCCACGGTGGAACCTTCAGAGAGGAGGCAGGACTTTGGGTGGCATCAGCACTGTAAGCCGTTTCGTAAGAGACGATGGTTATTCCAGCGCTGTCTGAGAAGAGCATGATAGGAGCTCTGATGCTTACGGCTAGGTGTGAGTGAGAGAGTGAATGGTTGTCTCGTTTGTCTCTATGTGTCCCTGTGATGGACTTGTGACCTGTCCAGAGTGTACCCTGCCCCTCACACAGTGACTGTTGATATGGGCACCAGTGACCCCCGTGACCCTGAAAGGACGAAGCGGGTATAGATAATGGATGGATGTTTACTTTGACGGGTACATACTGATGTAGTTTGTGACAAGAGTGCAAACGATGGGCTGAAGTTCCGAGGAGCCCTGTGTGACTTCCTAAAGCACACACTTCTGAGATCTAAGGAGTTAATAACATTCAAAATATTAATATTGATTAAACACGAATGTGTTCTTGCAGTTATTAAAGTTTCACTAAAAAGGAAATGCTGACAGGCAGAACGGCAGCAGAGAACTTAACTTGAAGTTCACTGCAATATTTATAAAGTTTGACTGAACTCAACAAAGAAGCAACCAGACAGAAGTTCTGCTCTAAAATTATTAATGAAAGAATTAAGAATAATAAAGTACTTTTCTGCCCAGCTGCCCGCATTATAAATCCACCTTCTTAAATCTCATGTGAGATGTCATCCATAGAAAAATGTGAGCGATTAGCTTCAGCTTTTAATAACAAAGTTTTTGCAATTAGACAGAACATCAATGCATCACGATCCAATAATGATCTCATCCAGCAGCTCTCCAGAAGAACAACCTTCATCATGTCTCACTTTGAGATTAAATCTAAAACGGTTGGATTATATCATCAGACAGTTAAGGTCATCCACTTGCTGTTTAGATCTCAGCCCTACAACATTTTTAAAAATCTTTTTTTCACGATATCAGCTGAGGTGTTGGAAATTTATTATTCTCTAATAGCAGGGATTTTCCCAGCTGTCATCAAACCACTTTATCAGTCTAGATCCAGCTGTGATCTCTAATTATACGCTTTTTTCAAATTTACATATTCTGAGGAAAATGCTTGAAATCACTTAGATTAATTGCTACCATAAATGTATTTGGTATTCATCAGTCTGGTTTTAGGTTTAACTACAATATGGAAATAGCACTTAGTAAAGTTGTAACTAACCTGCACATAAACACAGATTCAAAAAAAGCTTATAATTTTATGTATGTAAATATTATATATACTCAGTATATATATCTCCATCCTTGCAATTTTGGACCTCAGAGATAATTTTGATGAAGTTGTTTAGAAATATTTTATTGAACAGGTCTGAAAATTGAATTGACGTTTCTGTCGTAATCCTATCTGGATTAAAAAATATCTTAGAAACAGACTATCCCTTGTTAGTGACTTTAATTCTGACTAAGTGTGTGCTGTTTGTGGCATACCACAAGGTTCAATTCTTGGTCCAGTTTTATTCAGTCTTTAGTGCTTCCAGGGTTAGGGTATGTGTCTTTCAGAAATTACTTTTACTATCATAATTTTCAAAACAATTTGCAGTTGTCCATTTCCCTAATGTCTGCTAATACAGACAAGATATATGTGTGTGCATTTAAAGTTTTATGTTTTTATATGTTTTGTTCTTACAGAAAAACACACTAGTTTACACATGAAATGCACTTTCTAAATAAAACTTGACTTCACTTTCAGGATCATCCTTTAATGAAAAAATCAATTTTATGCACAGCTACAACCGAAATATAGAGTAAAAAGATGGCATTATAAGTGTATGTATAAAAAAGTGTTGCTTTTGTATATAAAATTTGTATGACCTAAACATAATTAATTTGACCTAATATCGTGTTCTTTCGAAGCCAAATTAAAATGTTTGAGCCAAAGTTGTTTTATATGCCTAGAAAATAGGCCACGCCCATTTTCCTGAAGCTCATCTCTGGTAGGTGAACTTTTATTTATCGCTTTCTAATTTCACAATTCTTCATGACAGATGTCACAGCTGATAAGGTACTGATAGGTAATTGACAGAACCTTACTTCAGCATGGCCAAACTATTCATTTAACATTTGAAATGCAGTTCAAGTTCAGGTCTGTCACATCTAAGATATTGTTTTAATAAGAAAAGTGTTGAATATGTGAAGTTTTTTCTGTAATTAAGCACAAATATCAATTCCAAAAACCCCCAACAAAAGATTTAATGTTAATGTGATATGTTTAATTTTGGTCATTTTTATGTGTAGTTAGAAAGACTTAAAAAAATGAACTTTTGTTCTACACAAATGAAAACTCAAACAGATAAGACAGTTTTAAATAACTTTCATGGAGGAACATATTAAAAATTTTTTTGTTGTGGTCTTATGTATATCTGTTCCTTAGAAGCAGCTTAAGAGAAAAAAATATTTATAATGTGTTTTGGGGCGCGCTCAAAACAGAAAAAAAGGAGCTATCAGCAGGGTTTTAGCCTGCAGGTCTGCGTGTAAAGTGGGTCAACTGAGCTCCTGGAGAGCTTAACAAGCTGCTAGAGGAATAAGGCAGCACATTTGGTAATTAGCAAAAAGAGGAAGGCATGTTTGAGGGAGCGGGGGTGCAGGATAAGCTGGAGCACAGATGACAGAGTGAGTGGGTGTGAGGCTGGACTGGTAACATTCAACCCAAAGAATTTAAAACCCACATCATTTCAATCCAACTCCTTTTTTTTTTTACATCTATAGCTGTGGTCACATGCATGGAGTACTTTATTGTGTTTCTCACTATTTTTTTGGATCTTATTGGGATCAAATTAGGAGAGCTGGCACACAACAATATAGTCTACATTTAGTGTTTGCCAGGGTAATTCCATTCTTTTCAACAAAAGTAGCAGGGGGTTAGCTTATTACAGTGGTACGAAACAAGAAACAAACAAAAAAAAGTATTTTTTAAGGCTATGCAATGGGTTCATACATGTTTCATGGTATCTATATATTCCTTGGTACCTATGGTCAACCAGGGTTAATAATGAAAGTCATGAAAGATGCTCCCACTTCAAAACACAAAACATACGAAAAATCATTAAACTACAGTGCATGCATTGTACTGAGGAACATAGAGATTGAGGGAACATATGCATATACACAATGCATTTTGACACTAATACATACTAATACACAAGTCCAAAAAAACTAAAGAATAACTTTGATTAAAGTGACATTCAAGTGCAAAAAAGTAAGAAAATAATCCATCCTGTTTGAAATCTTGCTGGTTGTGGCAGCTTAAAAGTTATGACTTCAACATCATCAAAAAAACAGGAGAAGACGAGACAGGACAGATTAGTACTCTAGTGATTAAAGGCTCCTGCATACTCACTCCGAACTGCCGAAATTGGCGCGGATTGTCGCAGTTTCATGAAGAAAATTGCGTCACTCGGTTCGCACTGCCGACGGGAACTCCCCTTCTCGACACAAGGCCCTGGCCGAACTGTTTCGC
>JARVJO010000164.1:25134110-25144425 GCA_031762555.1 Cynodonichthys magdalenae | reverse complement strand
CTTCCGTCCATCCATCCTTCCGTCCGTCCGTCCTTCCTTCCTTCCTTCCTTCCTTCCTTCCTTCCTTCCTTCCTTCCTTCCATCCATCCTTCCTTCCTTCCTTCCTTCCATCCATCCTTCCATCCATCCTTCCTTCCTTCCTTCCTTCCTTCCATCCATCCATCCATCCATCCTTCCTTCCTTCCTTCCATCCATCCTTCCTTCCATCCATCCTTCCTTTGCAGATTTCTTTGTCTCCATTATTCTTAAGACCAACACAACAAATATACATGTTTTACAGTGTTAGTTTTAATTCATAGAAATGTCAACATTTGGCCATTTTGATCTGACATGAATGTGAACTAGGGGCTCCTTTAATGATTTAGCTTTGTCTTATTATTTATGTTAGTTTATTCAATTAGTACAGATATTAAAAAAAATAAAATTGTTGAAAACAAAGTTGTGAGTTTTTATTGGGTCCACATGGAAACAGCATTTTAGGAGCCACAAAACAGGACTTTAGAGAAAAAGTAAGTCTTGAACTTGGGCTAAAGCAACAACAGCAGCAAAAAAAAAAAAAAAAAAAAAAAAAAAAAGATATTTTGACTAAAAATTTGTTATTTTTATAGTGAAGAATGAAATTTAAAGATATTTATTATAAACTACAAAAACTGCAACACAAAAGCAATCAAACTTTTTTTTCTTTCTTTTTCTCATTTTTAAAGGTGACGTTCAAATTTACAAAAATCTGTTGTGTTGACCTAAAACTTTAACCCATGTTTGAAATGCCACTTTTGACTTTTTGTGCTACTCAACTTTGTTAAAACAACAATACCAAAGCTACACCTCTAAGCTAACCTAACCCTAACCACCAAATGGAACAACAATAATGGCTGCTTAATATTGCGATGATGATGTGACTTGTGATAAATGAACAAATACATAAGTATGTAGTGTTGATGTCTTTCTGCTCTGGATTCAAAGCAAACAACAACAACAACTAAATTTTTTCATTTTTTTGTGTTCAGAGGAGAAGAAGGTTGACAGTTTGTTAACTCTGTAAGTCTCCTTAATGATTCTGACCTGCAGGTCAAACAGATTATCTGAGTCTGATCATCTGAGCATTGAAATATTCTGAGCTGCAACTGCCTTTCACCTTTGCCCCGACACTCCAACAGTCTGTCATGCTTTTGACCTCAACTGTGTTGTCTAATGCAGAGAGCATGTTTGTCACTTCAACAGGTAGACCAATTCAATTGGTAGGTAAAGCAAATTCTCTCATCGGCTAATTTGGTAGCAGAAAACTTACATTAGGACTTAGGAAAAGATCTTCTGACATACAATGGGAGTCTATGGTAACACAAAGTTATTGGAGTGACTTTAGCCTCTTTCATGAAATGCTCCACTAGCTGCTGGTTCTGGCTGTTGAATTGAAATGTCAGAGTTACATCAGATTGATTTTCTCAACATGACAATAACTTTTATGTAGTCAAACAGCTTCCACAGTCACTGGATTATTATTTTTTTTTTTCTGCTTAGCCTTCAGAGGAGACGGACGTGCTTTTTGCTCTCTCCAGAACCGGCTGTCTTGCTTCTATCGTGAGTCGTTTTTTATGCATATGATCTTATGTTTCTGACGTAAACATAGGATCAGAGCAATTTTTTAACCAACTTTCCTAATGTGTATTTCCAGCTGCAAGGTAGCGCGACCCCGTTGCGCATGACCTGTTCACCTGTTCCCCCATGTTTTGTCTCATGTATGTTTTCTTGAATGGGTGTTCTTAACTTAGTCTCATTCTACATTGCATCCCTGATGTTGTGTTGAACGACAAATAAAAGCATCTCATCTCATCCTAACCCAGTAGAGCATTTGTTGGATGTGGTGAAACCAAAAATGTGAAAAATGTCAGTGCTACTCACAAATCCGCAGCAACTGTGTGACGCCATCTTGTTCAACGAATCAAGACCTCTCAGAAATACTTCCAACCCCCTGTTGAATTTATGCCCATTCCACAATAAATAAAAACGTTCACTTTGTTGTAAGTCTGTAGAATAAATGCAATGTTCAAAATGGTATGTCTGAATAAATGCAGGAATCCACTGGATTTCTTCTAAAAACTTTATTCTCAAGCTTCTGACTCCAATCAGGTACAGCACAGCACAGGCCTCAGCGTAAGACTTTGAGCCAAAACCCAAACAAAAGCCCAGCAGACTGGATCTGATTTGAACAGAGACTGCAAAACTCTAACAACTTCTAAAAACACTTCTAAACTTCAACCTTATAACCTCTTCAGTCTCTTCCTGGTTACACCCCTGAAGGTGGTAACTTTTACATCAGACGTCAGAACGTAACTAACTTTTGTTTATGCAGACAGAAAGAACACATCGATAACACACCAACTGTTTGTCTGTTTTAACCTTAATGCAATAATCAGAATGTATAAAATACAATACTGCATCAAACATTCAGTTGATCAATTACAAAATTTATTTCAGGTCTATAAAATAAACAAAGCAAACGACGGTTCCACAATATGATGAGCGATGTGATCTTTAACTCAAACAAATGAAAAATTCACCTCCACTGCAATAAAATTCAGAACACTTTTAAGCGAGTTCAAAGAACAGAAACACAAATTGCACGAACAATTTTCCTTTGAGCCTCTTCCAGTTACTTTAAAACTCTGAAAGCTTTTTTTCATTCATCAGAATATAGTTGAGCGTTTGCCAAAGAGGATCGTGACTCGGAGCCAAAAAAATATATTCTCTCCCCAAATGTTTTAGCATATTTCTTGTTTATCTGCCATCTATAAAAGTAAAGCACAATATCATAATCTACATTTTACATCTGACAGTTTTGTGAGTTGTTTACTCAAAGACTGCATACAGCACACAAGAGTAACCTCAGCACTTAACAGCTTGCAGCCTTCATGAAAACATCATCCCAAGTGTGCAATGTTAATAGCTACAGTCGTTTTGTCATTCTGAGGAGCAGCTCAGCTCTGTGCATCTTTATACTCTCAATGTATTAGGAAACACACAAGTACATATATGAGGAAATAATGCATAATTAATGCTTTTATTAAGATAAATGCAGCAGATGAAAATGTGACAACAAAATGTTTGAAACGGCTTGCTGGTAATGAAAGGCAAAGGAAGAGAAGTGTTAGCTGAGTGTGCAGTTCCCTTTAATTTAAAGCACTGTAAAGCAGGTTACAGCTCATTGCTTAGCTGCCCAGCAAGAAAATTTACTATTTTGGTTCAGTTTTGCCACAGACACAGCGTAGCTTCGAGCAAAAAGCTTTTAATGCCATTATGTGCTTCCTGCTTGGCAATAAAATAACCAGGACAAAGTATTAGTAAGGGTTTTGTGAGCATAGTAAAGAATTTTGTTACATAGCAGACAAATATTTGTCTTCAAGGAAGTGAAGACCCAAAACAAGGTTAGCAATACAGAAGATCTTCCTTTACCTGATAAAAAAGATAAATTTCTAAAATAATTAAAGTTAAATAACAGTTTGTTGGGGATGTCAGCACTAGGGATGCTACAGAAACCCGGTATTTCTTCAGCACTGGTTTTACATGGTTAATTTTGACCAAATCAATAAACTCCGGCCTCTGACCGGCTGCTCCGGTGCAGCCTTTTATTTTTGGAATGATGCAACATTCTAAAACTAAGTATCAACTGAATAACTTCAGTATCAATACAGTCTGTGAACGATTGACGTTACTATATTTTTCTGTGGATTCACAGTCATCCAGGACATGGAAAATTAAAAGAACAAAGACGAAACAAGTGGCTTTCTGTTCCTGTAGCAGAAGATGTGTGGAGCTACAACCTTTACAGTACATGACTCGAGGTTAGAGGATCGACCAGCTCACCCGCACCTCACATGTAAAAGTTAGATGAAATGCTACACCAGCATTCAGACGGAGGTCGCTTTGAAAAACATTAGATATGTATCTGATTCAGTATCACATACTGAAAAGATCTTGGTCGGATAAAAAAAAAAAAAAAGATATCTGATTTGTCATGTTCAGACTGTCTTGAATAAATCCAATATCTTCTTCCTCCATTTTGCATAAAATGCTAAAAAATCTGACATGCAAGTTAATGCAATGTAAATTAAAACTGCATGTGCAAATAAAAATTAAGTGCCTTTATAGTAGCACCAATAAGAGGACTGTTAAAATACTGGATCGATAAGCAATATCGATACGATTAGTAGCATCGATAAAATCTTAACGATACCCATTCCTAGTCAGCACAGTTGAGCCTCTTTGTGTAATGGGTTAATGCTAGCTCATTTTTATAGTTTTATATCATGTTTAATAATAAACCCTGAAATAAAATGTCTAATCATAGATAAAAGGAAAAACTGATGTAAACACAAAACTGCAACGATAAAATAAAATCTAAAATCCTTTGTGGAGTATAGATGAACATCTTCATGACGGAATAAAAGAGTGTAAAAGCAAAATAAATCAATCATTATTACTTTTATGGTGACTCTTCAAACAAGGGAAAACTTAATCTCTGAAAAAATTGTAACCCATGCATGCACACACTGTAATCCAATGGCCACTGCTCAAAACAAACATGTACATTTACCCACTACTGCTCTTTCCCCTCTTTCACACACCTTTA
The DNA here is from genome assembly GCA_031762555.1 of Cynodonichthys magdalenae. Lineage (NCBI taxonomy): Eukaryota > Metazoa > Chordata > Actinopteri > Cyprinodontiformes > Rivulidae > Cynodonichthys > Cynodonichthys magdalenae. Next base: position 25,139,798 of record JARVJO010000164.1, on the reverse strand, counting down.
TATAAATCAAAGATATAATTCAAAATTAAAAACCTCAGTGGGATGAGACTGACTGTTCAGATTACAGGGAATTTTGCTTTTGCAAAATGGCTAATGAACTACAACTTTTAGAAATTTTAAATGCGTTAGTATTATGAATGTAAACCTTTACTTTTCAGTTAAGACATTTAAGAGCTTGGTAGCAAAATAATTTATATTCTCTGATAACTTAATCTCCTCAGAGGATTACTTTCAGTCCCTGCATGCTGCCAGAATTTGAATAAAGTAGCACATCTGAAAAGAACAATATGTCAGTCACCAACTTCTCGTCTTCAGTAAATTTTTTAAATTTATTTTTTTGAAAGCGAGAAAAAAAATACAGTATAATGTGGTTGGATTGATAGATTTATGGGTCAACAGAAAGACTTTTATATAGTCAAGGATGTAATATGTCTTCTGTTTTTTTGTGTTTGTGCTCAAATCCCTCCACCACGTTAAGGTAACAATTTTTTAGACACACACACACACATTTAAAAAAAAAAAAATAAAGTGTTGCTATATACAAAAGAACATATAAAAATCCACACACAATATTAAAAAGGTTTTTTTTATTGTTGTTTTTTTAAACAACAAAAAATAAATAAATCCAACAAAGGCAGATGTTCTACCATGGCTGGCAGTCTGAATAGACATCCAAGACATGAAAGGGTCAGCGCAAAAACTAAAATTATATTTTTTAAATACCGTATTTATTTGTGTATAATACGATCTCATATATCGACCCCCCTTTTCTTTAGCTTAAGAAGCATAAAAAATAAATTCTCATACTACCTCTAATTTCAGGATTCAGGATTTTTCAGCCTTTGTAATCTTTATACATATCAATAAATTGATCATTTGACTGTTGTATCAGTCTTCTTTAAATTTTATTTTAACAATATATGTACTAAAAAGGTATACAACAACAAATGTACAACATTAACTACAACAAAAACTATCAATGTGAAATTTAGCAATACTCATTCTTTAACTGGTGCGATATAACAAACAGAGCTATGTGACTCTAACGTGTGTGAATGGAGCTGAAACAAAAGCCTTCAAAATCTGGCTCATCATCATCTGTATCACCAAAAAGTTTCTTGCATTCCTCCTCTGTAATAAAGGCATCTGTATCCCACTCAGAAATGTCATCCTCTGTGTCTCGCGAGCGCCCCCTCTGGTGGGGAAATTGTTTTCAGGGAAAAAAGCTTTTTCAGAACACCAGTAGACGGCAGCCATTACAGGCACGTGTTTGTTGTTCCAGGAGCGGCCCGGCCGCACATTAATGTCATTAGTTCATTATCATTACTAAGCTGCAGGACTGCTTTTTTGTTTTTACATCATGTCGATGCCTGGATTTGTTACTACCTCGCCCAGAGGCATGAAGGAGTGTCAGAGGTAAGCTTGCTTCAACCGCTTTTTACGAGGTGGTCTCATTTCTAGACTCAGGCATTTTGTGAATCAGGCCAATATTTCAGTTAAAATACATGAGCAAAAATATTGATCCAAGTATATTACTACCCCCCAACTTTGTGGGTGATTTTATGGACTTAATTTTTCATATTATACTTGAATATTTTTCATATTATACTTGAATAAACATGGTAAGTACTTCCTTTAAAATAACAAAAAAAAATTTTTTATTATTGTGTGTGTATTTTTACAAGTTCTTTTGTACACTTTATTTTTTTAATGTGTGTGTGTCCCCTCCGCAGAATCGCCACCTTAACGTGGTGGAGGTTTGAGTACCCCCGTGATCCTGGGGTCTACGTTTTCTGGGGCGTTAGATCCTGGTAGGGTCTCCCATGGCAAACAGGCCTCAGGGAGTAGGGGTCAGACTAAAGGACCCCACATTCTCGGGCGTACTTCGCTCTGCAGAGGTCTGTGCGAACTCGAAGCGGCTGTCCGCCGGACTGGTCCGTGCAGAGATCAATGGACTGTAAGTGCAAGAAATTAAAGAATTTGTCAGGTGGTCAGTACGCTCGAGTATGAAGTCACAAACGTCCGCTGACAATGTGCGCGGAGTCCGCGCGGCTCATGGATCACACACAGTACGCCCGAGTATGTGAGAGCCTTAAGAGCGATTCACAACCCTTGATGAATGGAACAGCATCATCTGGAGTTATCTTGAGGGGTGATTTGGAGAAACTGCCTCCCTGATCTGAACCCAAATGGTGTTATTATTGGACTTCTGTGCTACGCATGGGGGGTCTATAATGAACACCATGTTGATGAACTGATGAGTTTAGATCATCTGAAACTGTCCTGTTACATGTTACATGTTACATAAACCATGTTACAACCTTGAATAAGGCTCTAAGGATTGTACAACAGAAAGGCAAAACAGCTTTTTAATAAACAAACAATACTTATTATGTTAATTTCTCTTTTTTGTTCTGGGATTCCACTAGAGAGGTTTTTTTAACTTTAATGCTAATTTGCTCCTGTATCAATTTTGTCCATGATGCAATGAATGCAAAGTGATTTTCAGTTAAATATAGAACAAGAAAAAGTCAAAGAGGCTGAACATTTTTTTTACTACGAGTTGGAGAAGCAATGAATGCCAAACTAAATAAAGCTGAAATAAATAATTTTAGAGTAGAGTGGCTCAAATCAAAATGTCAGGGTGGTGTTCATTCTTAAATTGGACACTCAAGTTTATGGAAGTTTATGCTTTCAACTCCCAAAAAACTAATCCTTTATATAGTATGTGACCCTCAAGCATATGTCAACAGATTCCCTCTGTATTAAACCATTTTGAAGAACACACCTCACAGAAGAAAGGACTGTAGCATAGTCAAGTGTCTTATTTCACCCCTTTAATTGAGCTGCAAAGAAAATAGCTACATAAGTAAACTTTGATACTGTAACTTGTACTTTGGCAAAAACATGTCAATAGTATAATGCTATTCTGCTGACACTATACCTGTGCAGTCCTTCCAAACAACACCATTAGATTTGATGGAATAACTAACCATGTCAAGGCTTGACTGACAATACAGTATTTCTACCTGAAAACAATCAAAAGAAAACCCTCTGAAAAAAATAAACAAAACAACTGCAAAAGTTTCTAGAGACATTTTGATGGGGTCTGCCTCTTGGTGTGGGATGCTTTTAAGTTTCTCTTGGCTCCTACCATACCAAATTTCAGCTCAACATGTCTAAAAATGGCTGAGTTGTGGTCATTTTTTCCTTTCAGCTATGGTGGCCATCTTGGATTTTTGATTTGAATTCAGCATGTGATGGGGATTGTTCTCAGCTACCACTCCACCAAACCAAATTAGAGACACTGAGCTGATATAACTCCTCTAAGATATCTCCGGGTGCTACTATACTTTTGTTATGATAGGTCCCAATTAAAAAATATATAATTTGGCTGTACCAGAGACTGAAAAGATACATAATAATGTATCAACTTAGAAGGTATATTTGTACATTTAACAATGAAGAATTAGTGCTGTACTTCAGTGACTTGACGTTTTATGTTTGTTCAGTGGTTTAGCTGAAGCCAGCCAGGTGCAACTGTGAATGTTAGACCATGAAAAGGACATTACACTGTCAAATGATATTTATTCTCATTTAACATCCCAAACACTGTAATCTATCATGTAAGAGCTTTAACTTTAGAGTTAAATCTGTGTTCAAGTATATTTTCATTCCTACAAGAAAAACATCAGCTATGAACAGAGTGGCACAGAATCTGTCCCAGTAAGATATACATTCAAACAACAATAAAATGAATACCTACTCTACTCCTCGGAGAGCAGGAACACAAAGTACATCGCTATTGTTAGATTTCTTTTTGTCTGGCAAGATGAGTGTACACCCAGGCAGCTCTGTGCAGCAAGCCACTCACAGTTGCTCAATAATCCATTTACTTGCATTTGCTATAGTCGTGACTGTAATTTCAATCACATAGCCAGGAGGGAGATAACTTAGGAGCTGCCTACTAAAAGCTGCCGAATGGTGACATGGGCTGAAATCGAGTAATGGATCCTTGCTCATTGCCCTAGTCATGAATCATCTGGTCCACAGCAATGATGGGTGAGGAACACTGGAGCTACCATTTGCACCTTATTTTTTGTCCTTTATATAAAGTGTATTGATGGAAATACCAAGGTCACATAGATTGAGCCCCTCTGCTTATCCTCACCAGAGACAATGTGGCAGTGCAGCTCTCCTCCCTTGAGCAATTTTTATAGCAGTATTTAAGTCAGTGCCATCAATTTATTTATTATTGTCCAATGCTGAAGGCAGAAGAGAAATAATGTTTTTACTCGTATCTATCTGTTTTTCTGTCACCAAAATATCTGCATGAATTTTAATTAAACTTGCAGAAATGCTAATATACATTCCTTTAAGACATGTCGAACCTTAAATTAATTTTTTAACTCATTGCTGCCTTTAATTTGACAAAAGTATGATGAATTCCTAAAAACGTGTTGCAAAAACTGCAACTACTCTCAAGAGTCTTGTTTCGTTGATCACTGTTTAGTGCAACTGGATTGTGCTCCTGAGCTTCAATAAAACACAATGAAGCTGTGTGTGCAAATGTCGTCCCAAAGAAAATTGTCCAAGTGCCACAGTGAGTTATATTACCATATCACAATCCTTCCAGCCAGCTTCTTAGCCCCACAAACCATCTCATGCTGCCTTGCCTCATTAGCATAGTAAATAACACCTAAAGCAAGAAGAGCGATGGCAGCAGCGGTGGAGGAAATAGGACAGAATTAACAAATTATGTAAGAAGCGTGGAGAGGACAGAAGGAACGGAGTGTAGCAACGAGGAGGTGGGTAATGAGGAGGAGGTGGCAAGAGCATATTACAAATCTCATTACACTTTAACTTGACAGTCTTAGATGACATCTATTTATATTGATCCTGTGACTCACCGTTGATGAGATTAAATACAATGCATGCATGTATTTTTTACCGGCGACAAATGAAGTTCCTGTATTTATAGTTAAATTACAATCAGACAAACAATATTTTCAAATCTGACAATTTAGAGGGATTCCCCAAAGATCACCAAAATAAACTTACAATAATTTAACATTCTAATTACAAGCATACAGTTTTTCCAGCACATTCATTTATGCTACATTGTAATCAGTAGTGTTTCTTCATTGCTAATTTAGCTAAAGCCATTTGGTCTCTTTCTTACTTTCATTCAACTAAACATATATATCTATAAGGTATAATGGATGTCATTAATTTAAACATTCTAATAAATAGCTAAACAGTTGCCTTTATGGTGACAGAAAAAAATTTTTATTAAAAAAAACAAGATTTTTCCCATCAAAGTTTTAAGCAGTGAAACATCTTCAGTGAGCAGCCATTTGACCAAACTACAAGCAATCGAACTGATCACTGCCTCACATTTCAACCTTATGTTTTAGTTTACTGTTCAATGTGCTTTTGAACCTTTAGGTGGAAAAAAAACAAGAAAAAACAAACAAAAAAAAAAAAACAGCATTGCGATTCTATTTGTTCCCTCTAGTCTGTGAAATTGATATTTTTCTGTAGAAAGTTGAGTTCTCCAGAGTGTTGTTGAGATTTATAAATAAAATTTTGTGAAATATCTCTGGATGTAGACAGCAACCCTTAAGACATTTTTGTCTAAACCATTGTGCCAATCAAGATCAACAAAAATGAGGAAAATTTCTAATA
>JARVJO010000164.1:25094951-25113687 GCA_031762555.1 Cynodonichthys magdalenae | reverse complement strand
AGTTTGGGAAGTTTCACCACTCCAGGAGCTGCTGAGGAGGCTCGCTTCCAGAACTATTTTTGTCCCAAGCCCAGTTTGACACCGAGGTCAGTTTGACGAGCCGCTGACCTGCATCATTGCCAATATCTCCTGCCAGAACAACAACTACAGATGGTCAATTTCAGCTAAAGAGCTCCTGTCCGTCTGTTTCAGGTTAGTGGGCAACATTCAGGAAATTGTCATGTGGAAAAATGCACCGCTATGTCACAGAGCAGAGTCTCTGATTGGTTGATGAGGCGCATCGAGCAGCAAAAGTTCAGATTTTTCAACTCAAGCATTGGCTGCTTTGGACGCACCGCATGCATGTCAAATGCTCAAACTGCAACTACTGGTTCTAGACACACCGCAAGGACCCTAGACGCATGTCCACCACTGACTTTGCATGTAAAGCGGACGCGCCTACTGCTCAAAACGCGTTTGGTGTGAACCCAGCTTCCGACATAGGGTGAAAAGTTCAGTTATCCAGAGTGGAGTTGCTGCTCCTCCAGACTGACAGAAACCAGTTGAGGTTTGAATTTTGAGGTAACTTTTAAAATGTCGCAAAAAGAAAAAAAGAAGAAATGCAAATTAGACATGTTTCCATTAATTGGCTTGGAGCGAATCAACCAGGCTACAATAAGTAAATTTGTCAGAAGTTGACGTTACGCATGTCTGTGATAAACAGGAAGTAAAATCACAACCTTGCAGTGATACACATTGCAGGACAATGGAGAGAAGTTATATGAGGAACGAGTTGCTACTATCAGGAAACTTGTAATTATTCTGTCCTATTAACTAGTTTTGGCCATGTTACTGCTGTCTGGAGACGTAAAAGAAGAAATGTAATTCTCTTCGCATTACAGGAATATCTGCCTATTTGATGAGATGCCGACAGGGGAAGAAGGGTCCAGCTACAGCCGCAGTCGCAGATTGTACCGGTACCAGAAAGCCAGCGGGAACAGCTGATCAATCCTGTGAGGTAAATGTTTGCTATGTCAGAACTTATTTGGCGAATGGCGAATTTCTCCTTTTACGCATTAACTCTTTTTCAAAAAGTCCAAAAAACCACCTCAAGCACAAAAACTTTTTTGTGAAATGGAGGAAGTTTTTTTGATTTGTGCCATTTCCATTCACATTTTCTAATGCGATACTTCAAAATGCGCATCAAAAACTTTGATGGAAACACGGCTTATGTCTCTTGGATGGCCTAGAAACACCTTGGCGTCCTTCTAGAAGAGATGGAACAGGTGGTAGTGGAAAGTGAGGTGGGGATGGATGGACGGATAGATATTCTTTTGAAATATGGTGAAGAGTAAGGGGACAAGACAGAATATCTGAAGATTTTCTGCATTAGCTCAGACAAAAGGCAGCAACAAAACAAAAGAACTAATCAGGTTTGCACATCTGCAAGATGTAAGTTTCATCTTCTGCCCCAGAAATTATTGCTAGACTTCTCTAAAAATTGGATTATAGTATTTCAAAATGTATTTTTTTATTTCTGCTGCTTGACAATCACGTTTTATCCAATAAACCAGTATTTATATTTTCTGCCAACAAATGGTTGCAAGATGGAACAAAAGGCTGGCTTGAGCTAATGAAACATATTGCAAAACTTGTCTGCTGATCCTCAGATATTATTTTTCTTAGACCAATTAATTTATTCTTTCAGAGGGACTGTAAGTTATTACTTGCTGCTAAAGGTGGAAAAACTAAAAGAACTAAGTAATGTGATGTCAACTTCATGAGAACAAAATAAGGTCAAACTCTTGAGTTTTGTAACATGCTAAATACACTCAAATGTACTGAGTTAGAAGCTTGAATAAAATTATAAAATAAAATCATTAGATAGAGAAAAGGTGAAGTTATTGTTATTTGTATCAGGCCACATAATGTTTACTTAAGTAAGAAATTCATGAGATAACAATCACGACATAACTATCAGGTATGTTGAAAGCTTTCTTGTAATTATAAGCACATTTTAGTTTTTATTAAGTCTTGCTTATTTACTAGTTTTATTAGCTTTACTTTATTAATTACAGCATGATTGGAAAATAGTTTCCACTAATGTGAACAAGCAGATTAAGTTGCAGTCACACTGCAGGTCTTAATGCTCAATTACATGTTTTTCCTCAGACACAAATTTTTTTGGTTTACATTATAATTTATGTGAAACCTCTTACAGTGTTAACAAACCATGGCTCTGAGGCGACTCCCATGTGCAGAAGACATGATGTCATACACAGCGTTTACAGCAGTAAATATGAATCATACTAGTTAAATATTATAAAGTTGTTGCGCATTTATAGCTGATTAAATTATTATTTGCTATGCTTATTTTGTCCAATTGTCTTGAATTGCAGACTTGCATTTCTGGAGCAGGAGCGTCGTACTGAAAACTGAAACAAACTCAAGTATCAATCCCATCGTTATAGTATCGATACAATCCAACATGCTGGTATACCAGCGTTAGCGTCACATCTTGGTGTAAATTCACAGTCATCAAGTATCTGAGAAATTCAAAAATTAAAAAACAAAGCCAGTGTTCTTTGGCTGAAGATGAGTAGAGTTTCAAGCTTTTAACTGCCTGATTTTGGTATCAATAATATTAATATCTGAATTGGCCGGTATACCCTCCTTAAATTATGTAAAAGTTGGATGAAAACCGGTATGGCCGTTTAGACTGAAGTTACTTTAAAAAACATTGGATAATAAATTTGATATAAGAATAAATTAATTCAATAAAGTCTTCTTTTGATCCAGAAATCTCTTGTAAACAATCTCATAGAACAGTGGAATAACACACATTCAGGTATTTTTAAATTTTAAAATCTAGAAATTATTCAAACACTGCTCTGCTTGTGGTTGACTAATCTTTCCTCTAGAGCAGGGGTAATCAATTAAAATTCACTGGGGACCAGTTGCTAAACTTTCCTCCTAGTAAAAGGTCCAAACAAAAGTTTGACTTTTGTCTTTTATGGTCTTGCTCACTCCCATATGTTCATATTTTCACTGTTAACAAACGGCATTTTATAGTAAACAACTTATTTTACCATAATGAAAAGTAGTTCCAGGCAAATAGTTTTAAAACCTTTATTTCAGAAAACAGAAACCTCAGAACAAAGTACATTTTAGAAGTGCAAACAGATTCTAATAACCCTTTTTTTTATTTTATATTGAAGCCTAGTCAAACCTAGAGAGATGAAGTCTTTCAGTTAAAGTGCAAGTTAACATCTTTAGAAAACAGAAAACAATAAATAAAAAGTGGCGGTTCTTTTAGGGAAAAAACAAGTGCAAACAGAACAAGCAACTAAATGTTTTATGTTTCCCCAAAATCCACAATACCTTGAGTGAGCATTCGTTTGCACATTGCTGAGCTGTAAAAGTATTTGTGATGAGTCGGGTAGATCTGTCATGTTGGGCTCCCAGTTTGGTTAATTTGCATGCTCTCTGCTCGGACTTCAGCGGATAACTTTGCTCAAAAGAGCTGTGCTTCGTTTCATAGGAGGCGCTTCACATTGGCACTTTCAATTAATGCGACCGTTTCAGAGCATATGAGACAAACAGGTTTTGAACTGCCTGCTGGAAAAATGAACATAAATTTCTCTGTCCATTCATCTTTAAAACAGCAGTTTTCTGCATCAACTTTTCTTATCTTGGAGCAAACCATGCTGCCGCCTCTTCTCTTCTGCTCTGCTCAGGTTAGCTCACTGCACTAGCTGCGCAAGGTAAACAAAAGATTTGATTGGCTCAACTCTGTTACCGTAATAACTGTAGTGGAGGTAACCTAACTGCGTTTCTGCTTGGCTTTTGCCTGAAAAAAATGCTCCATGAATATTATATAATTTTGTGAAATTATCAGAAACGGCACGGATCCGGACAGAACCAACACTCGGTCCGGATTCGGACCTAGGCCCGCCATTTAGTGATGCCCGCTCTAGAGCTTATTTTATGCGACGTCACATCAAATGCTAGAAAATAAACTTCTTCAGCTTGCATATCACATGTAACATTCCAGGACCTCTTTACCAACTGGAACTCTAAACTGCAAAAATGACACATACATTACAATAAATGTTCGAAATAGCATTGGTCACCAATATTTGTATGTAGGCTTACCTACAGGGACTGTTTATGAGAAGTGAAAAATAGTATTTTTGTAGTTTGCACAGTGTAAAGCAGAAAAAGTTCTCTATACATTTCAATTGAAGTCATTTAAAAATCACTCAACTCTCAGGAGATTTGGCTATAGACAGACACTAGTCAAAATTTAAAAAATCCTTTTCTTCCTTGACCTGCTGCTAAAGCTGAATGTCTCATTGTACTAATTATATCCACAGCTTTCTTTCTTGTAGCTCGACACCTTAACAAAAGAGAGCCCTTTGTATCTGTAAGACAGCCATCAGTGTGACTAATCTTAACAGGGAAAGATAGGGCAGTGAAGCACAAAGACCTCACTGAGTTATTTTGCTAACCAGTCATAAATGTAGCCCCAAATTAAATAAAGAGGCAGTAATGGTTATTTTCTTTCAAAAAGCTGGTAAAAGAACTTTGGAACAGGTTCTTCTTACACTTGCTTCTATTTTTTACCATATTTAGCAAATATGCATGTGATTACTAAAATGAATTTACAGCATTAGATCATGTGGAGACATATTTTTGGTTTTATCCTCTGATATGTAAGTTAATGAAGTCATACAGAAGAGAAACAAACCACAGAGCTAGTGGCTTAAACTATGGAATCGGTTTCAGACCAACAAGCCAGTCCTTTTATTTGATGCCAACAAACTGCAAGATGGAACAAAAAAAGACAAACCGCCCTGAGCTAAAAGAACATATTCTGTCATTTCTAGGCTGAGCCTCAACTATTGCATTCCTTAGACCAATCCACTGATTCTGTCTCATAAATATAAGAGTGCTTATATAAGGATTTAAGTTCTTTCTTGCTGGTTGAGCACCCTGAGGCTTAAAGCCATCTGATTAACTCATGGGACATTACACTGCCTATACACTCTTCATGCTTGGGAGCAGTTGGATTTTCATTATTTGAATGCATCATAAAAAAAGAAGGTCAAACATAATTCTCAGTTTGTTGCTCTCTGTAACGTTAAGTAGCAGCTTCAGGCTCAACACCAGCCACTACATGATGTGTATATCCGTCAATTTAAAGTGATCGGCTCTTATTTGGCACCATTTATCCTTAGCTTGGTTAAGTTCTTGGCTATGTTCTCACATTTATGCAAGATCATAAGCTCTGTTGGTCAAATATTGCTGTAGATTTTAAATTATTTACATAATTTGGCTAACTGCAGCAGGTTTAGGGTTCAGTGGGGACCCACTGCTTTCATTCAAGGATATTGGTGTGCAAGAAGAGGATTAAGTTGTAATTTATCTATCATATTAAATAAAAAGTTATAGGATGTTGAGAATCATAATTTGGATCTGATGTATTGCTCTTTGTTTGCATCTTTAAAACTGGACAATTAAGGTATCTTTTGATATAAGAAGCACCAAGCACAGAATGCCTAAATCTCTTAACATACTAAAATATTATTTGTGTTACAATTTTCTAGCTTCATACTAATACTTTCATAGTGTTACAACATGGGAGAAGTAAACAGCAAAAAAAAAAATTAAAGTGAGCACATAGAGCCAGAGAGACAATTTATTTTCTGCATCCAGATTAACGAACACCGAAGCACAAGCACAGATATACTGCAAATATTCAATAAACCTTAAAGTTTGTCACTTCTTACATGAAGGAGTCTTGGCTGTATGACATTTTGAAAGTCACAGACTCCCCAGTAATGACTAATCAACCTACTTTTGTATCTAGTTATGCCTTTCATTGTATTCTTAAAGCCTACTGGCTGGGAATAGATGGCTGAATTAGAGTTTTTATTTAGTGACAAATAAATGAACTAATAATAATTGCAGGTGCAAACTTTTACAACTTACATTATCAAGCTACAAGAAAGAAAATGCTGCAGAGGTGTCTGCAGTACTCTACACAGAGCACAGGAAAATACCCCCCTGCCCTAATATGATATTATCTCCTCTGATTCTGATTGATTTTCATCAGCATCAACTGTTTTTTCTTTATAATATCACAGAAGGATAAAAGGCTGGAATAAACAGAGAGGAAAATATTCTGAGAGGTGTCAGGACTTTTATACCAGAGCAGGCAAACTGATTTTCCATTTAGAGTTTGATTCAGAGATACTTTTAATGCAGTGTAACCACAATGTGTGGACTCATCAGCGATAATATTATGGCCACTGACGTGAGTCAAGTAATAATGATTTGCATCCTGGCATTGGATGTTACTTTGACATTCACCACTTGTTAAAACATTTTTCCAGATCAATCACACATGGCAATGAAATGTACTTAAAGCAGGAGTCATTTTTTCAATAAACAACAGTTTTTATTTATTTTTTTTACTTAATCTAAGTAATGGCTCCAAAATGTCAGCAAAGCCTCTGAGACGCTCACCAGGACACTAAACTACCCAGATGTCAATCTAATAGGATCTGAGGGCACCAGTATGACAGAAGCCTGACAGACTCCATCTTACAACCCACAAGGAATAGAAAAATACTGCTAATGTTGTGGTATCAACACCTCCAGGGATCCACAGTAAGTTTTTGTCTTGACTTGTCAGAAATGTTTTTGTGGCAAAAGATGGACTAATCTAGTGTTTGGTGTTTGTGTAATGGCTCATCAGTGTTTATTTTAGCCACAAAAGTTGGTGGAAAAATCTTTGTTTTCAATTCAGTTCTTGAAAGCTCTAGAAGAGAGGGAGGAGGTCTAAGATGGAGGCTTGTTTGAATAAGTTAGGTACAAGCTAATACTCATGTTGCCTCACATTTCCATTTTCCACAACATGAATGCAGGATTTGTTTACAACAGTTAATTTCAACTACAACAGAAAGCATTCTTATGGTTGCAAAATTACCTACAAACACAACAAATATTCACTCCATAATGACAACTGCTGTTGTTTAACGAAGCAATGACTCGCTGGAAGAAATGGAAAAATAATTTCTTTTCTAGCCTATTAAGATGAAGTGTGAGATGGTTGGCAATGCCAGAGATAAGCAGATCTTGTCCATACAAGGTAGTTGAGGAGGAAAGAAAATAGTTGTGCTAGGTCTCCCTGAGTAAAATGAGAGGCAATGACTTGACCCATGAGTTGCAATAAGAATTGAAGTGAAAGGGAGGACTGGAGGGCAAAAAAGTGAGATAGTGAAAAACTAGCTGGAAAAAAAAGAATAAGCCAACTGTGGACTGTGTAGGGGAATGTGGGTCAAAATAACCAATCCTAATTCCAAGCCAACATGTACAGCTGCTATGTTATGGTGGAAGTACATTCATAACAAGTCAATGTGTTGTATACAAACCTATACAGGTGATGTATACAAATGGCCATTGTAAGCAGACTGACTGTGTTATACTATCATTATTGTACCATTGTTTAAAACTGCTGTTCGTCGTGACATATTCACATATTTCTTTAGTATTTAAACAGGAATTACTGCTTATGCTTTTTTTATTTGAAACATTAGAGTAAAGCAAAGAAAAAAGTCACTAGTAGACAACTGGAGAATAAATGAATGAATGCTAACCTTTCTATTGAGTACCTACCTGTACCTACCCACCCACCTGTGACACATGCCTCAGCAACAGCCAGAAATACCTTATTTTTCATCCAATTCATCTGTTTTAACAGTGTTCTTTTTTAATAAATATGTTAAACTCATGTTTTTTTGTTTGTTTCACAGAAAAAGCAGAACTGTACTACTGCTACATTGCAATTTCACACAATTTGAAGACCAGTGAATGCAGAGTTTTCAATAAATTCATGTGGTCTTAAATGAAAGAGTCAAGTCAATAAATCTGTCAAATTCTAAATCTGGCAAAAATCAGCAGGTGACTCCAATTAATATATATATATATATATATATTCTACATTTATGTTATCAACTTTTAAAGTATTCATTTAGATTGTTGTGACAGGTTGTCTATAATTTAGAGCGACACCTCGTACTGCTGACAAAACTTTAAGAAATAAACTCTTCCACAACTTGTTATCAAATCACCCAACAATACAACAGTTAGGATTTGAGTAATTACCACCTCATTTAACAAGTGTCACAGCTTTTCTAAATTTGTCTAGGAACTTTAAGGGAAAAAGACAGATGTTGAAACAATGAGTGGTACAAGAGAAACAATAGACAATTTAACAAAACAAAACAGTGGCTTAAGAAAAAAAGACTGCAAATCAACACATTAATAAATTTGTAGCAACACCGTTGAACAAAAACTTCCCAAGATATGTGTTATTTTTTAACTTTGTAATTTTTGGCAGGATGTAATAAACTCTCAATAGAGATAAGATTAAAACAGAAATGGGAGTGGCAACTGTGCAAATGAACATAAAGTCAACCAGGAGTGAATCATTTACATCTTAAACAGAGCCATAATTACTCATCCACCAATAAAAAGAAACTGCTGATTCATAAACCGCAGGCTACTGTTGGTATAAATAATGTAGGTGCAGATTTCCCCACAGCAATCAGACCCTGGGACAGCAAGTCTGTGATAATGTGTCAGCAAGTTTCAGCAAGTCCAGTCTTTTAGTCTAGACAGTCAATTTCAAACTACCAAATAGGAAACTAAAACAGAACTACTGGCATAAATGTTTATTTACTCTAAATGTGGTGTAGCAGTAACTAAAGTGGTGTAGTAGTAACTAAATGAAAATAAATAAAATCTTTAATGGTATTTGTAAAATTCTAAAACAAGTATTTTTAATGTCGGCAAACACCTCAAAAACAACTTTTACTATTTTACTGTAGTTCTCAAAAAACTTCTAAATAATTTTTTAATGAATATACCCAATAAGCAAAGATATCCTGCTACCTTGAACGTCTAAAAAGTATCCTCTATCGATCTGAAAACATCTGAAAGAGGCACAGCTGCATAAACAATCCTCTCAAGTCTTTAGAGGCTTTTGAAATATTAACAAAAGAGCTTGCAGGTACATCTTGCAGCAAGAGCAGCTATGGCAGCGGAGGGAAAATGTGTTTGAGTCCTATTATAAATCACACAATACAGCAACAACACTGCACATCCAGGCCTGGCTTGTCCCCCAGGCAACATGACAGCAAAATCCTGTCTTTACAGATGGCGCTTAGAGAAAATCTGTGGAAGACTGTGTGTGAGAATGGTTTGTGTGCGTGTGTAATGTTGTTTTAATAATAAAAAAGTATAGAAATCATGAAATGGGCTTAGCATTATCATGCTTTCACATGTCTATTCAAGTATGCATGAGGGCACACAAATGAAGCGTTGATTACTGATGAGAGAAAATAAAAAATAAAGATGTGTTTAGTCGTCTCAAGCCTATAACAGCCATTCTATTTCCCTTTACTTGAAAGGAGGAGAACTTACAGATCTTGTGCTTCCCTTTCATGGGGAATTTCACCAGCAGCTCCTGGGGGTTGGTGCAGATTAAGACGAATGGAGAGCCAGACTCCTCACAGGTATCGGGGAACTGCAGAAGTGAAAGAAAGAGGGATGATTTAAAGAACAGTTTACCAACAGCATTTTCCATATGCTGTTCTCAGAAAATCTTGATTATGATTGATTGTGACTGAGCCAGTGATTGTCTGTTTAAACATCTATATATTGCTAGATGTCCTCCATGTCTGATGAAACATTACATGCCTGACAGCAGCTGATAAGAGTCTCGCTGGGTCTTCTGCTCTGTAATTGAACAACTAATGATGCAGTTGCTATGAGGAACAGCTGTGACTCTTGTGAGCTGTAAAGATGACAACATACACAACTAGCAGCATCAAAATCTGAGACAACAAATGCTGTTTCTTTTTTTTTGATGTACTCTTTTTTTTGTAACATTGGTAAATAAAAGGCAGGCTACTGAATCACAATAAAACAGATCAGTCCAAATATGCAATATGTTTGTAGCAATCTAACAATCTCATATAGAAATGTTAACAGAAAATATATTATTGATATTTTACCTAAAACTAGAAAATAACATTCTCCACAACAATTTCTCTGCACAAAATACAACAAGGCACAACACATTCTTGTGAATGGGAAGGTGTTTTACAGCCCATATCTGACACCAGCACATAGCATAGAGAGAACCTCTCTATCCTTGTGTTATTGATTGGTCTCTCAGGTGAGAGTAGGGAATTGACTGACACAGTGACAAAAGAGTCATCTTTTCCATCACTGGCGGCCAACATCTCTCAGCTCATCCAATTTCCGCCAGTGCTATCAGATAGTGCCGATGATTGCATCTAGCCGGCCAGGAAGCGGCTCTTTTGGAGACGGTGTGTTTTTTTTCCTTCCCCCATTCTCCTATTCACAGCCTCTCTATCGCCATCAAAGAAGAAATGAAAGGTTGTGAGAAATCTGTGGCATTTAAAAGGAATCCTCAGAGTCTGCAAGTCATTTGTATGGTCTCTGACAAACTGGGAAGTGATGACAGAGATGCTAATTCCAGATTAAAGTCCATGTCAACTTGAGTTCAATGTGCTGGCGAGTGATAAAATATGTAAACACTTAAAAAGCCATTAGACATGGTTGAGAATGCAACAGAAAATTCTTTATTACTACCTTCTTTGAAAAAATACCTAATTTAAATTAAGCTGGGGTTCCATTGACAGTTCTTGAAAAAATATATATTTAATCAATGACAAAAATGTTAAGACTGAGTTCAAACAATGAGTTAAAATATGTTACATGTATAAGCTGTCAGCTGACCAGGACTGGTTTCCAAAACAGACAATAAATTCAAATATGACATAGCAATTAGAAAGACTTTCTTCCCTTAGCAGAAGAAATAGAAGACACTAATCTCCCTGATGTGAGGCCTATGATAAGATTGTTCCACCCACGCGCTCACATGACGTAAAGAAACCTCTAAAAAACTAGCCAGCTGCAATAGTAGACGCTGTGAAGCTGACAGCGTTACCAGAGACAGATGGTGAAGCATTTTCGCAGTAACAACCAACACTGACACAAAGAAGTTTTCAAATGATCATCAGTTTTGTGAAGTCCTTTGAAGGAAATCATGGAGCAATTGAAGGTAAAGCTCAAGTATTCTGCAGCCAGAGGAAGGATGATGAGAGGCTTACAGATGGCACTTTACAGTTGCAAAAGCGGGTGAGAAATTTTTAAATAAAGCATCTCAGAAGGTTCGTGGAAATGTTAAATTTTTTTAATGTGTCCAATAATTCTGTGCATAATTATTTTCACCATACACATCTAAAATTGATGCATTGCGGCTCATTGTTAACAGGTCATAACAATCAAAGACTAAACTTATGTGACCCAACGTTGCAATGCAGATTTACACACAAAAGAAATCACAGCTAGCTTATTAAACTTTCATTTAACAAAGCTCATACTATTATAACATAAAATAATGGTGATTAATAGAAGGTAGATCTGCTTGCTGTTATGTTTTGTAAACACAAACATGTGATAGTTGACTTCTGTCACTGTTGTATTCATCTGCTTGTGAGAACAGCTGCAAGTTGTTTGCGTGTATCCAGACTGCGTTTAATTTTTGAGATAGGGCTAGGCTAAAAAATTTATCATGATATAAGCATTTCATATCAGTCAATATCAAATATTATAAATTAGTTTTCTGTTTTACCTATTTGAAATAAGGACCAGAAGTAAAAAATAGCTGAATACTGCCAAACTTGTGACATGACCGTCCCTCTTTTATCCACAATTTCCTCTTGAGGTGTTGCGAAAATCGTTCTATTTTCACTCCACATCGTTCTTTTTTTATTTTAAACAGTTATGAGACTCGGTGGTGAAACATGAAACTGCTGCTGTGCATGTTACTCAACAGGCCGTTGTTAGCTTACCAAAGAGTGAGTGAGTTTGTTGATACAACCAATCTTGCTTAGCTGGGCTGTAAAAGGTTGAGTGGATAAAGCCTTTCCTCAGCCTGTGTCCCACAGAATGCTGTGCAGTTCTGGATCAGAGTTCAGTGAAATTATCAACATTCTATTATTTTGTAGTTTGTCCACACAATAAGCATAATTTTTTAGAACAAATCAATTTATTTATTAATCTTGTAAGCATGGCACCACTTTAAGAAATGTGTTTATCCACATGGAAACACCAAACTCCTTCAGTAACTGTACCAAACTGTATGTGAAGCTGCCAGGCTGCTAAAAAAATACACTAGAAACAGGAAGCAAAATGTGGAGCATGTGCATAAAGTTTAAATACTGGGTGCAAAATGTAAACCAAACAAAATGATGCTCTCTGATCATGGGTTAAATTAGAGGTGAAGCTATGACATTATTTTTAAAGGTTGCTGCCTGGCTGTCTACATAAAAATGCAAAGAGTGCATTTTTATTTAGTTTTCTTTAAGTTGGAACCAGTAAAAAAAGATAAACATTTTGAAGCTCCTAAAAGGCTATTTCTGTGCTGACATAAGATTGGAAGAATAAAAAACGTTTTGTGTATCCACAAAAAAATGCTCTCATGTAGATGACCTCTTAAAGTGGGTCTTGATTAATATTTCTCCAGGCTTTCAGGTCTTTCTAAGTTTTCTTTGAACTTTGCCTGCTTTTATTATTATTATTATTATTATTATTATTATTATTTGCTTTACACATTTTCTGTCCAGGTCATTTACCTAGATGAAACCAAGTAATGTGCAATGTGTGCTAAAATAAAGAAAGTGGAGGACACACATTAGATCAGTTAAGCTATTTTGTCTTAAAATAACATTGCACATCTTCACACTTCATTCATGCTGTACTAAAAAAAATCAACCGAACATATGAAGCATACCGTATTAAGAATTTAAAACAAATCTTAATTTTATGCCGTTATCCACTGCTTACACATTCCAGCCTAGCAGGGAAGCCAAACTTACACTGTGCTCAAATTAGGTTTTAATATCCATCAACTCCTGTGAGAACACAAAAAATAAGCCTGATTCGCTGCTATCAAAACACTTTAACACACCACTCAGTCATCCTTTCTTTCTCGCACAGCAGTATGTCGAAAGCATGCTACACTTTCTGTAGATGTGCTGTCATGTCTGAGTTAATCCTCAAAGAACATGTGTAGAAAAAGATAAATAATATAAAGGTTGGCAAGTTATATTATTGTCACATTTTCATGTCTTAAAAAGTGTTTTGGAAAAAGTACATTACATAAAAAGTAAATTAAAAACTACACTCTACTCCTTTCACCTTGAGAATTTAAATACAGCCTAAAACATTTGTGAAGCTTGGAAAAGAAAAATGTACAAATAATATGTTACTTGCAAAACTGTCAGTGAGATTAAAACTTGTGAAAACATTTGATTCAAAAGGAAGCAATAAATACAGGGCACTTCCTGAACAAATCCCCTTCATTTGAGATAGCTTCTTTTAAAATAATCTCCAACAACACCAGATGGCTGTATTGTCAGTCGTACTCAAGGAGACAAAATGGTGGTGGACTCGTTCAGTTCAGACGAAACACGCAAAGCTGCAACCAGAGTGTGCTCATGTGAGACTCGTCCAGTTGCCTGCTCTTTCATCCTCTATTAGC
Organism: Cynodonichthys magdalenae; assembly: GCA_031762555.1. Taxonomy (NCBI): domain Eukaryota; kingdom Metazoa; phylum Chordata; class Actinopteri; order Cyprinodontiformes; family Rivulidae; genus Cynodonichthys; species Cynodonichthys magdalenae. Next base: position 25,100,063 of record JARVJO010000164.1, on the reverse strand, counting down.
TAATTAGCATTTAAAGCTGTTGAATGTGTTGCTTTGCCTCACTTCCTCCCCTGGCTAATTGTTTCCATTCTCTGTTAATCAAAAGGCCACAGAATAATGTGGTTGTGTGACAAAGAGGTTTTTTAAAGTCCTCCATATTCATCAGGACCAATCTAATGTAGTAAGGGTGGACTTGTTTACAAATTCAATTTAATATGAGCTGGGCGTGAAACACAATATGAAATTGTGATGCTAAGTTGTGTAAAAACACACTGTGGGGGACCAAGCCTTTCATGTGCTGGTTTTGCCCTAGGGCATTTTGGGTTAAGGGACCAATGTGCTCAACATAGACAAAATAATTTAAGTCAGCTGCATTAAATGACTCTGTGTACTGCAAGTTAAATGCTTTCAATTTCCTTTCCTTTTGAAGCTGGATAAGTGTGAGACAAAAAGGTTCTCCTCGCTCATAAACATCCCTGACATTTGGCTAATGTTCAACACAGAAATGCATGTCTCCTGCATGGCTGGCTTCCAAACTGCTTTCAGAAAGTAGATACAAACACACTTTAACTTTGCCAGCGTGCCAACTGATGACAAATACAGTCATCAGTCAAGGGTTTAAACAGAAGTGTATTTTCACATTTGTTTTACTTTGACATTTTGGAAAATGTGCTCATTAGCTTTGTTTTAAAGAGTAAGATGAGGAGAATAATACCACTGCAACATGCGTATGATAAATTTGACACTAGTGACAGCAGCAAATTAGCTTAGCTCAAAGAACCAGAAGAGTAACTGGGTAGCTCTGGCATCTGGAAAGGTCAATCCATGTTTTCTGTTTTGTTCTCATCCGTTTAGTCCAGAAATAAAAATGCAAACTTTACGCATGTATCCAGAAGGTACATGCAAATTAAAAAAGAAAAACAGAATGGATTCTTAAGGTTGATTATTGCATATCTACTCAGCTTTGGATACATGTACAAAGAAGACCAATGTGCAAACTTTAATGTCCAGTACAGTACCTGTCCACAAAAGCACAGTATTTCCTGTATGCAAATACAGAACCCATTACCTTGTTCCGTTTCACATATTACACACAATCATCAGAGTGGTACTGGAAGATGAAAGGGGAAAAAGCAAATTTCCCAAAATTTGAAAGTTCTTTTAAAGCTTTCCAGCTTCTTAGCATAAAAATCAGCTGTTATTTTCTGCTTACAGACAGAATATTTGATCACATCTTTGTGATGCCATTAGTTAGTAGGTTGGATTACTGCAAATGTTTGACATGTTAAACAGGCTAGATGCTGCAAATCAGAATGTTAATCATTTAGCATAAGTAGCTGAAAAAAAACTGCAATTTATTTTCAAATCGAGAAAGAAAAAACATACTACATCAAAGGGGCTTCAAACATCTTCTCTCAATAAGAATAGGTAAGATAATCTAATCATTTAATCACAATATTTCTAAGAAAGTTGTGATGATATTTACAGTAATAAACATAGCCTTGAATTGTTTGAAGGACAGCATATTGGTCAACACCTTCCATAACAGAGTTCTAAACTAAGATTATCTCATATTAAGAAATTACAGAGTTAATTCTGTTTGGGTCAAACTTACTGTACTCATGTGATACTGTGAGATCTAACGTGATCTGTTAGCACTCAGAGGATGTGATGAAAATTCAACTACTACCACATAAACTTCCATAAAATCTTTTGTTTCAGTTGGCCTTGGAGGCTTCTTTAAACACTTTATTTTAAAACAGGTTGATCCCAAAAATTAATCAGTTGTAGATGAACATCCAGTGGTCCAGTGGATATTTTACTACAGACAAACAAAAACATGCACACATGCATGGGAAATCCTTATTACATATCTTTAGGAGGCACATTTATCTGTGATTGTAACATGCAAGTACTGATAGTTTTTTAATTTGGTAAAGACAACTAAGGATTATATTTTAGCCTTAATTTAAAAAGATCAAAAACACGATGGCAATGTGAGTTTATTGCTATACGTCCCTGCAACAAAAGTCTTCTAAAACACTAGCAGATATCACTAAGTTAAGGTCTGTATAAAAATACACTATTACTACACTCAAAACCTCCTCAAAATAAATGATAGAATTAGTTTATAATAACTACTGGAGTTATTTAAATTCAGAACCCTCTGGGTGTTTGCATAAGTGTCACTTAATTAAACTGACAGAAAGCTTAAAATACATATCAAGATAATCACACACACAACTTGTTACAAATGATTAAAAACTTTGGTCAAACAATACAAATCATCAGTAATATCCAAAAGCTGCTTTATCTTGCCATCAAAGTTCACCATGATTAATCTTTCCGGTCATCATATTGAGTCATTTCATTACCTTTGGACAATACATAACCAACTTCTTGTGTTTCTTCCTTAAGTGTCATTATTGCCTCATTGAACTCTGGTGTTTTCACTGTAGATACTACATTGTCAACTGAGGCTAAGATGTTGATCTTATCTCCACATGTGCACTTTAAGTAAAATATAGGTGTGTTAGGCTGTCATATCACTGATTTCATGAGGTAACATCTTTTTATGATGCCAACAGATGAGTGTTGTATGATACGATATGGCACAGTGTATGGCAATGATATTAGAATGTGATGGAGTAAAAATTGCAGACAATTTATCAACGAGGAGGTTGTATAGTATCATTGATGGGGCACATTCAAGTATGTTTGGTAAATGTAAATTGTACTTGGCACTTGTGGGCAAAATTGCACAAGCTGACAAAAAAAAAATCATTCTGAAATGTTAGTTGGTGAAAATGCTTTTTTTTTAAATTTTTTTAGAAATATTTTGGTTGCAGTGTTCACTACCCAGAAAAATTTGGAAAAAAAAAAAAAAATCAATAAATAAAATTATATGTAAAAATCATGATACAACTGAATTTGTAATTTTATAAAATTATAAAAATTAAATATTTGAATATGTTTTTGCCAAATTGTTCATCAATATACAGTGCTAAGTGTTATTTTAACAAACATCCCACAGTTTTATTTGCTGGGATCAACCGAGAGAGGATTTTACAATAACCAAAGGTAATAATGTGAAATTCATGAGTTCATTGGAAAAATAAAAATGGATGGCACAGGCTGCTGCAGGGGATGCTTTTGGCAATGAAGAATAACAGCGGCTGGGAAGGCTAAAAGATAGGAAAGTGACCCAGAAGCTCATATTACAATAATTTATCGTTTTCTGAGGTTTCTACTTTGTCAACTTTGCTTCTTTAGCCCACTGATTGGTTCCTTACATTGTACAATTCACTGTGACAGTATTTATCCCAACTACCATGTGCTGAGATCTGATAACAACATAGATCTTCATAAAAGCAACTAAACCAAAGCCAGGATTTGACATCAAGCTTGTCAGCTAACAGCACAACAAACCAACACTGTTCCCTTGCTCTTCTCTCTCTGGCTCTTTTCTGCTACTGTCGGCAATTAAGGGCAGCAGAGACAAGTAATCTCCTTCTGGGCGACAGGGCCCGACCAGAACAGGCATGTGGAGTGGGCTGTGGAGTTAAGCGGGGGGTGGGGGGTACTGTGAGACATGGCCCCTGCATCAGTGCTATAGCCAGGCCCTGCTTGGCTGCACTCAATCTCAGCCCAATAAAAAGCCCTTCATTGGCGGGGAGCAACTGAGCCAGACGGGCTGGGAGCATGTGGCTTTTAAAAATGAGGAGGGTGGGAAAGGGGGGAGGGAGGAACAGAGAGAAGGAAGCCAGAGAGAGCGACAGAGTAAAAATGAGGAATACGATTCTGCAAGAAAGGAGAATAATAAAGAGTCTAAGGTGATGGAGAAACACAGAGACAGAGATTTTGACAGATAGGGAACAACACAAAACCAACTGTGTCTCCGCAAAGAAGTCAATTCTGAAATACTGCCTAGGCAGCTCTGTCAAGGCTAGTTTCACCCTGGGAATGGAGAAACAGATGGGTTGTCTATGAGCTATGGGCTACATGTAGGAGGTGAAGGGGTGTTGTTGGGAAATATATGCGACAGCAATCGTTCACCAATCGTTCTTTAACCTATCATGTTCCCTAAACTAAACAGGTCTGTTCTGGTATTCATTACCCCTCAAACAAACACCCCTGCCCTAAAAAAATTGGTACTGTAACTGAATAAGTGTATTTCTTGTTGTTTCATGACTGCACAACACCCATGTAACACAGCTATTAGAAAAAATAAATACTGTACTGTACTATACTATAAATACATAAAATCTATATAAAATAAATATAAAGTAAATGATACTAGTTTTAAATCTGTAGATCTGCTCTATAATTGAACTGTACCCAAACTTAATCTATCATTTTTGCAGCATGAAATTTTCTAATTTCTTTAAGGGCTGTAAAAATGGTTTCTTTACTAAAGTGATTATTTTTCAAAAACCTGACTTTTGTAGCATATTTAAACAAGTTAAACTCAACTCATAAAATGTAATGGTCCATTTATCAGTGGTCACTTAGCTTGCCTTGGCCTGCAGTTCAGACTTATAATGTATTTTCAGCGTGTTGTCAATCAGCTGCACTACCAACTGTGGTGCCACTTTTATAATGTTGCTCCAGTTCTGTCATTACCCTAAAACCTTCCCCTCGAGCATAACCAACGAGCCGTATATCACTGCCTATAAATCTTGCCATCTTATCAGTGATGGCTTTTTTTTTTTACAAGCCTCTGGCAAGAGTGCTGAGAATGAATGTGGTGAAAAATAGGTAGTGAGACAGGGCAATACAGCGGATGTCTGCTGTCTCCACACCCTCAGGAACCAGACAGATTTGCAGTAATTATGTAATGAAACATCTGCATTTTCCCAATTTGACCTTCTTTTTTTGTAATTTTACTTATCTATGGGTAAAATATTTTCTCACACTGCTCCTTGGATCTTGCTGTATTGTGATTATCTGATTGAAAAGCACCAGGGGCCTCATGTATAAACGGTGCGTACGCATAAAGAAGTTGCGTGCGCCAGATTCTGCGCACACGTCGGGATGTATAAAAACCAACGTTGCATGAAAGGGTGCGTAAATATACGCACATTTTTTACCTGCCGTGAGAATGTGCGGCAGCCACGCAAAGTTTCTCAGTCG
>JARVJO010000164.1:25051113-25078467 GCA_031762555.1 Cynodonichthys magdalenae | reverse complement strand
GTTTACACAGTGATCTTGATGATATAATAAACTTTATCGGTCACCAGCTGAGGGGATCGGGCTGTCTCCATGGTTACCGAATGATACACAAGGAAAACCATAACCCGTTATCTCGAGATAACGATCCTTGTTATTTCATGATAACGACATATTATGTCGTTATCATGAGAAAACCATGGAAAATAATTATAAGCAGGAAATGGCTCGGCTTCGGTACACATCAATATATTTTTGTATATTTTTATTCTGTTATTTATCACAAGCTGCAGAATCTTTCTGAATGCAGGCTAGCTGATTATTTGCTGGATCGTTATTTTAATCTCAACAACCGTTTCCCTGTCTTTAATGTTTACAGCAGCAAGTCTGAACGGAGTTGCATTACCGCCTCTAAAAATGGCTTCTTTTAGACTTTAACATTCAAAAAATTAGTCATTATCTAAGTTATCTATTTTTTTTTTTTTGTCGTCATGTGGGACAAAATGAGCGCAGATGCTTTATTGCAGCTTGTCCGTTTTCTGACACTGGTTTCCTGCTGCTGCACCGTCAGCAGACTCTACCCAGGCTGTTTTAAATCACCCTGTGGAATCTGAGCAGCCAAACACACACACACACACACACACACACATTACAGGGAAACCCACTCAGACGACATCCACTAGATCAACAAACGGTGGACGTTGATTTAATTTTCATTGGCTCAGTGAGAATTCCAAGAAAAGAACTTTAAATATCCTAAAGATCCATTTGATGTCAAACCTCGACATGAACTATTGAAAATAATTCTATGAGCTCTCATGTTTGATCATTTTGGATGAAAAGCTTCTGTGTGAATGGTCCATTAATGCTCTGACAGCTGTGGCATTTAGAATAAACCTGACTTTTGTTTGAATTTAGAACTCAGTTCTTTTGTGTAAAAGCAGCTTTCTTATCTTTAAGTTTGTAAATAAGGCCGAAGGTTTTCAACATATTCAAGAAAAATCTGCTTGATCAAAATGTTTATAGCACAATGTGTTTTATTCATTAGAAACTGATCTTCACATAAATAAAAGACAGATGAAACATTACAATTCAAAACTAATTGAAGGTGAGTTAAAGGTTTTACTTAGAGAATTATTTTAAAACAGTATTTAGTGTCCTGCACAAAAAGTAAGTAAATGGTAGATTAATTGTTGTAACAATGCTCTTGGCTATAAATCTTATACAGTTGGAAAACCTGTTCATTTCTCTTAAATTGGGCCACATTTGTAAGGAACATGCATCTGTGGGATGAGCAGTAGAGTTGAGTATGTGGGTTGTGCACATGAAAAATTAGGCAAACCTTCTCTGCCAAACAGCTTATTTAGCTGTTATTGACTCTTGTTTTGAGCTTCTGGTACTCCTAGTTTCTGCCAATCAGGTGCCCCTTATTAGATTTATTGCCAAGAAGCATTGTTATAACAAAAAAAAAGAATTTACCAAACAGAAATTTACTTACTTGTTGTGATAAGTATATAAATATTGTGAGTCTTACCACACAACTGTGCCATTTTCCCATAATTGAATCGTCACGTAATTTGTTTGGTACACTATTTCACTAAAACAGACATAAACATATTTTATTTATTCATTTTAAATGCTTTTATTTCAAATGAAAATGAAGAAAACAGATTTTTTTTAAAGTCTGAACATGAATATCTGAGTATTGTTTTTCAGTTTGCTGCAACCTTTTCTACCAATTGTCTTGACTTTTCCTCTTTCTGCCACTTTTCTGTCCACATTTTAAATGTGCTCAGTGTTGTAAACTCTGACAGATGATATCTCATCCAGACATGTGGCTAAATCTCTGTACAGAGATTAAAACGTGTTTCTTGTCACCACATGAATCTTAGCAGAGCAGCTGTCAGTGCAGGGTGAAAAGATGTCCTAAATCCCAGACTTACCGAAAGAGGATCTTTGGGGAAATGTTACAAAAATATACTGTATGTGTGTGAAATATGAGAAAGTAAATATTGATTTTACATCTCGCAGTACTGGAATGACTATTACCTTCAGTGGAATACAGCGGATTATCCAGGTGTGACCAACGTGAGATTTCCGGACCACCTCATCTGGAAACCAGACATTCTGCTCTACAACAGGTGACTGCACAAACCAATCAGACAAACAGAAATATGTCATGTTCAAATAAACCTCTATCGTGCTTTGCCTCTGTAAAAACTGGTCTTATGTAAAAATGTTTTAACAATAACGTTTTTGAGCACAAAAGTTTTGAGCAGGAATGAGAGCTTATTTACCTGAATACTTTAATGATGGTGTGGACTTTGTTCCCAGGACCTTCTCCTTATGTTTGTTCCCAGAGTTAGGACAGAGCATTTAAATATCCAGCGCCCTCAGTTTGAAATGATTTTCAGAGAAAGCCTAAATTGACAGAGAAAATGAGGCTTGGTGAACTAAAAGACCATGAAGGAGAGAGTTTTAATTGTTATTATTATGAGTAAAATGCTTTATTTTGTTGTTGTGGTTGAATGTGAATATTTATAAAGGTGCTGCCATCTTGCCAGGTCCCTCTTGAGAAAGAGATTGTTTATCTCACTGAGTTTTTTATCTGGTTAAATAACTGACTTTAAAAATAAAATAATTTGTCAAGGAGGTTTAAAATATTAGTTAGTTTACCTAAAAATATATATACAGGTTTATACTTGATAAAAAAATAAGTAACTTCACTAAACTTGAAGTTTCTGGTCCAAGGAGCTGTAGTAGCTCAGTGGTTAGTGACATGGTCTCATAATCCTGAGCCCAGGTTGCATCAGGAGGAAATCTAGTGTAAAACAAGTGACAAATCTTTCGTGCATGTTTGGGCTCTGTGGTGAACTCTGCAGAAAGAAGCAACAAAAACAAGTCTTTTTTTTTTTGGTCAAGTTTAAAACCTTTTCTGTTTTTACTGTTTAACTTAAAGCTTTATAAATCTCTTTAACCCTTTTTTTGACAAATGGATGTTTCCTTAATTTGTTCTTTTTTTATTTTAATAAAATTAGGTGGTGTTATTAATTTGTTTATTTTCTCTCAAATGGCTGCCACATTTAATTGACCTTAGAAAACTCAAAAATGGCTTTGAATTTACTGTCATGGTTTTGTTGTTGCTGTGGTTGAATTGTTTTGGTTCCGTTCTGATCTTTCATCCTCTTTGGAACATCGTCTTAGTTTTTTTTTTTCTCATCAATTCATGCTTATTATATATCATTTTTAGATTATTCCTTGTGTTTTTGTTTCTGTGCCAATTATTCATCTCCTCTCTGTCAGCAGTCTCTCTAGTGTTGTTTCCTGTCAGTCTCACCTGTTGCCATTTTCTCCTCACTCTCAGTCTTGTTTATATCTGACTCCTGTCATTACCTCCTCAGAAATTTATTCTTCCATGTTTTGGTTCTATCTTTGTGCTCTGTTTTATTTCTTGACCTCTATTCAACCATACAAGTCCCATTCACAGATCTTCAGACTAGGGCCTGAAAACAGCCCAACATGCATGTTTTTGTCCAGAGAAAACCCACACAAACACAAGGAGAACATACAAAGTCTGCACAGAAACTCTCTTAACCGAGATCAAACCCAGGATGTTCTTGCTATGCGCAACAATGCTAACCACTGAGCCGTCGAGCCACCTCTTTTTATAATAAACATTTAAAATGATCCCTGAGCTCTTCATGGGATCTGCATTTGGTCCAACCCCACCTCAGCAGTGATAGATACTGAGCTAAAGTTTGATGTGGTACAAGCTAACCGTCATCTACACTAAGTGATCACATGGAATCACCTAAAACTCAAAACTATACCAAAAATTATTGAAGTTGTTTTTATCTGGTTGTTAACAAAATATTTGATGAACCTCTGGACATATTTTACTGAACCTATGTTAACATCTGATAGTGATAAATTTTTGGAGTAAGTTTAAAAGGATCAGATAGAAAAGCTAAACTTGATGTCGCAGCAGCTGAGAGTTGTTTTTATGTAATCTATGAATACCATCAAATCTCACTTTATTGAGACATGTTGTCATTTCTCAACATAAAATGATCTTAGTTTAAAACTCTGGCATTAAAAACAGGTTGATACATTCTTTCAAGGAATGCTAGGCCTTAACTCTCTTCTATTTACAACAACTTTTGAATTCAGTTTTTCACTTTTTGAAATATGATTTGTAAATAAAGTACTGTCTGATAAAGGGCTGGCATGGTTACATGTAATTCTACATTTTTATAAAATATTAAACCAAAACAGACATATTTGATGGAGAATAATTCTCCTAAAGTAGCCAGTTGTCCTTTTATTTTGCTGTTTTGATCTGAGATGGGTTGCATTTTTGAAAAAGTGAGTTGTCCTCTGATTTGTGCTTAATATTTCTTATTATGCAATTACAAACACATTTAAAACTACAATACATTATAAGTAGCAGAAATTTGCCATTGATTTGATTCATCTCTCTTGCATTAAGTACTGTAAAGACAAAGGTTAAAGATTTTAAGCACACCTAAATTTTAATCAAATTAGTTTTTCCAAATATCATCATGTTCCGATCCGTTTTCAGGGTTGCCTTTACTGTTTTCACCAGAAGTTGAGTCTAAAAAAGTAAGGTATTTTTTCCTCCATAAAAGCTAATCATAGATGAAAAATGTCGGTAATTTTCCAGTTAAATGACCTTAGTCTGTTGGGTAAGCTCTTTTTAGACAAGAACATTGTACTTCAAGGTTAGCTGTTCAGTGGAGCTCAGATACATGTGGTTCAGTTCAGATCAGTGATCCAGAGTAATAAATCATTTGCAGAAATGAATAAAATTGTATTTGACAAGATGGGAGAAAGGGCTTTTATTATACGCCCCTAATGGAAAGTGCCACAAAGTACACCATTAATCAATCTTTACAAGATCTGTAGAGACCACATAAAAAGCACTCAGGTAATAAGGAATAAGGCTTTGTTCTCCATTTGTCTTTGTCACAGCAAATTCTTGATTTCAGACTTTTAGCTGATTTTTTTTTTTCAATATGATTTCATATCCTTGTGTCTCCACAGAAAGTTTGTTTAGGGGTCGTGTTTGGTCACGTTTTGGTTTGAGACAACAAATACTAACAGTTTTACGTTGTGTGCAGTGCAGATGAGAGATTTGATGCGACCTTCCACACCAACATTTTGGTGAATTCATCTGGCTCCTGTTCCTACCTTCCTCCAGGTAAGGATTGTAATCTCTCATTGGGAATGTTAGATTTATGATAATTAATCACTCAAACCTTCTAATTTTAGCACTGACATTTTTTATTGGTCAAAGGTTGTTAACATAAACCCTTATTTTTTAAAACATCCCATATTTTGGACTCTACTCCCAATCCACAGTTCTAAGACTTATATGTAACAAAAAGGGTTAAATCAGTGCATATGTGTATCTGACAAATCTGTAAAAGCACCATTTCTGCTGAACGATGTACAATGCAGTCTGCTGCTGACCAGATAAAATCATTTTCACTCTTTAATACGTTACTCACATTTCAAATTTCAAACAGTTTGTAAACACTTTCTGTGTGATTGTGTCATGTGATTCACTAAATTATTATGTTTGACTATAAAATAAGAAAATAATACATGAAATATGATTAAAGTCAACCACTGTCACAAGGAGACTGCACTAAACACAGTGACAAAAAGAGAAACAATAAAACCAATATACTATCAATTAAATAAAACTTATACTAACGAGGGCCAGATTTGGCCTGCAGGCCTTGAGTTTGACACGTGTATTAAGGCCTAATCGACTAACTTCTTCAACCCTGTGCGAACATCTAAGATGCACGATTGTTTCTGTAAAACTGAGCAGGGAAACTTGGTGAACTCCTTGAAGCGGCAAGGCCTCCCTGACACAAGTAGTAATTACTGCTCCCTCTGGCAAGCTCGTCTTCCACACTTTATCCCTTACAACGCAAAAGCTTCCCTGCAGCATCTTAATCAATACCAACATAAGTAGCTCCATCACTGAATTTCTCCTGGACTTGATTGCATCCACCGCGAGGGAAACTCCTCTCGACCTTGCTCCTAACGAACAATCGTCAAATAAAATATTCATACGTCGCATGAACTCAACACATCTACCATAAATGAGTCAAGAACAATCAGCTGTAATCTGTACGGACAAATCAACGGAGTTTCCTGGAGGTTGTCAACGAGGTTTATTGCAGGAAAATAGATTTTATTCTGTCTGTTTGCACCAATCTCTATTCATTTCCTCTTCATCTCTATTATTCTCACTGGCTGTGGAAGAGAGGGGAGATCTTGTTTACTGCCAGCATCTCATATCTTTCTTAAATATGTATGGAAATTAGTTTGACGCCGACTCCCTTGATGAATTACCCTCCTCTTTCATCCCATTGTCGTATTGAATTTTTTCCCCTCTTGATAGGATAGATGGAACTTCATTTCTCCTCAGAATAAAAAACACTCCACTGCTTCCCAGGTTGTCGGCCTTGTCGAGTCATTTTTCAATTTTCCTCTGCTTCCATGGAAGAGTAAAATCTACTTTGTCAGAAATTGAAATGTATGCCGAGCAAAACGAACATTCCTGTGTTTTTTACTTCCCCTGTCTTTGGTTTTTGAGTTGTGACCAACATGTTGTCATTCATATTGTTTGTCACAACAGGAATCTTCAAGAGCACCTGTTACATCGATGTTCGCTGGTTCCCGTTTGATGTCCAGAGATGTGAGCTGAAGTTTGGCTCTTGGACGTATGGAGGCTGGTCTTTGGATTTAAAGATGCTGGAGGCAGATATCACCGGATACATTGCCAATGGAGAGTGGGATCTTGTTGGTAAAAGGGTGTCCTGTGAATTTGTTTCCAAAAGTGTATCTCCTGTCCTTTTATGCAGGGCCGGTCTAATCCAGTTTGTTGGCTTGATTTCAGTTGGCGTCCCTTGATCTAAATCTCACTGTCAATTTACGTACATACATTTACATACAATATAAAGTAGGTTTTCTTTTTATCTTAGGAACCAGGCTGTCCAATTAAAAATAACAACATAAGTCATTTGAAACAGAATACCAGAGGTCTACCTCATATCTACTGTACCCACAGAACAAGTTACCTTCATTAACCAACCAGTAATTATTCTCCAGATCAAATCAACCATACTCTTTTTTTATTCCCCATATGTGGCGCCCTCTAGATGAAAGGCATCTTTAGCATTTGCCTATGGTAATGGTAAATGGGGATGGATAAAAATCTAAGATAGCGGGGGCCTCATATGTGGACCCATTACTCTCTCCAAAGAGACACTGAGATTCTATTTAAAAAATACTTCCCTCAGAAGAAGGACACCAGGTTAGAAACACTCAGTGTTCTAAGCTTCTCGGGAGCCATAAAATGTTCTCCAAGAGTATTTTCCTTTGACTGCTCAGGGCCAAGCATTGGCCTAAGTAGCAATGAGGTCTCTAAATTAATGCCACAGGCATCACACAGACCACTGTCATGGAGTCCCATCACCATTTTATGGCGATTGAGCAGATTGTGCCCAGTTAGGACTCCAACCGGTGTGCTTAACGGTTTTCTTGTCAGGGCGATAATAGCTTTTCCAAATCTAGGATTTGGGCCATTTATCAGTTCTCGTGCCTGTCTACAATCCGTCAGCTCCCTCCAACGGATTGAGTGTTGACGTCTGATCCATGCCTGTAGGGCAGTCCTACAGATTGTTGCTGAAATGCCTATAGCAGGCTCTGGTCCTTTAAAGTGGTCTTGACTGCCAGCTCTTGCAAGGCAGTCAGCTCTCTCATTACCAATAATACCAGTATGTTCTGGTACCCATTTAACAGTAACATTGTTATCTCTCCCCAGTTGGTTGACTGCTTCGGCACACTCCCAAGCCAGCAAGTGTGGCCCTTGGAGAGCTTTAATAGCAGCTTGGCTATCTGTTAGGATAAATATTTCCTTCTGCGTACACTGAAGTTCTCTGAGAGATGCCACACACTTGTGGATTGCATATATATAGCATTTGCCTAAACTGCCTATGCCATGGACTGGCCCTGCATATATGTATGATAGATATTTTGACTATCTATCACAGCAGGTTGTGGTCTTGTTTTGCAGAGGTTCCAGGAAGAAGGAGCGAGCGTTTTTATGAATGTTGTGACGAGCCTTACCCTGATATCACGTTCACTGTGGTGATGCGCAGACGGACTCTATACTACGGCCTCAATCTGCTCATCCCATGCGTCCTGATCTCTACGCTGGCTCTGCTCGTCTTCCTCCTGCCTGCTGACTCTGGAGAAAAGATCTCACTGGGTCTGACAAACAGAAACACACACACAATCACATATATACACTCGCTTTAGTCATAGAAAAAAGAAAGACCACCTTCTTTCAGTGTAGAATTGCTGCTGTGTTTGGGTTCATTCTCATGTTGCATCCTGATGCAGTCTGTCCAATTCTTACCAGTCAGACAGATAACCTTGTATTTGACTCAATGACAGCAATATGTCCAAGTTTGGATGCTGCAAAACAAGTTCAAATGATCCCCCTCCATCACTGTGCTGAGAGTTTCTATGAGGTGTTTGTGCTGATTTGCTGTGTTTTATTTTAGCTCACTGTGCCACTGTGCATTATGGGTAAACTGCTCCCCATTATGGGCTCGACACAGGGGAGGCAACGTCACTCGCTCTCCATTCATTTCCTATTGAACTTGTGCGATGAGGCGACAATCACTCGCCCTCCTCCAGCCAAGCGACCGTCGAAACTCATGCATGTGAAAGTTCACCTGCAGCTCTTACACGTAGATGTGCACACGCGAGTTTGCTACTCGACTTATGAAAGTTGAAAAATGTTCAACTTTTGTCGCTGTCGCCTGGCGCTACAACCAATCAGCAAGTGTTTTATTGACTGACCAATGAGTGGAGAGTATGCTACACTGCAGTTAGCTAACACTTTATTCATTATTTTAGCTCTGTCAAACTTTCCAATTTTATATGACCCTTCACCAAGTGATTACTAAAAAGGCAGCTGTATGGGAATTTATTGGAGCCAGAGTGAAGTTATCTGGTAAGTTTTTCCTTATAAAATCGTATCTTGATATGCGTTTGTTTTTCAGCATCATTAGCATCGCAAGATTTGTTTCGTTTACATGTCCGTAATGCACAACCCACATTTTTTTTTTTTGCGAACCACCAATAACTGTGATGGTTCTGTGTTTTGTGTCTTGTGCTTATGGTTGTTCTGTCTTGTCTCCCGCTGGTGTCTGCCTTGTGTTGTACTCTTCTCTACTCCTCAGTTTATCAGCTCTTTTCTGGTTCTTTCCCTCACACCTGCTTGTATTTAACCGGTCCTCTTGCCACACCCCAGCGTCTGTTCATTGTTTTTTGTTTGTTTACCTTTGCTTCATGCCACGTCGCCCTTGTTTTGGTTTTGCCTTGGATATTGGTTTTTGCATTTTTGCCACCACGCTTCCATTTGGACTTAATAAATTATTTTACTTACTTTGAGCCTCGCCTGCCTGCATTCTGGGTCCACCTCGCCTCTTGGTCCTGACAATAACCTTTACAAGAAGCAGTGGAAGAACCACTCAAATTTCGTGAAGAAAAGCATCCCCAGAGTGCGATTCGCAACACTGCCATCGCTATCGCGTCTTGTGTGTTGGGTTTCACCCTGGTTGCAATGACAGCCATTAATCGCTGTTGTTTGTTGCTCCCCGTGTGTCGAGACCATTAGGCTTTTCAAAGGACCTCATTCCAGAAGCTTTGTGGTTAATTAAGATGAAACTTTGCAATCATAAGTCGTGCTGTCAGAGGTGTCAAATACAAATACTTTGTTTGGTTACTTAAGTAGAAATTTAGGTTATCTTCACTTTATTTTTCACCTGACTTTTTACTTCTACTCCTTACATTTTCAAGCAATTATCTATACTTTCTACTCCTTTATTGTTCAAAAAAACAAAAACAAAAAATTCTTATCTAGATATAGGGGGCCTCCAGGATAAAGTGAATTCATTGTGTTTAAGAAGTATAAATATAACTTCGACATCCTGTTAGTTTGTATGATTCATCACTAGTGCTGGAAAAGTACTGTTTTCTTACTTGAGTCAAAGTACTGATTATACTGGTCAAATATTACTCCAATAAAAGTAAAAGTAGCTCATTAATTAAAGTAAAGAACAATGCATTTCCTTTAAGTGTAGTCGAGGATAATTGGGACAATTTTCTGTTTTACTGGACAGATAAATATATAAATAATAATGCACTAGTCTTATGCCCAAAGACTCTTCTCATGTATTGTTCATTCACTCCTAAGTCCCTTCAGACCACCACGTTCACACCAACAAATTTATACATGTGGAAGTTGGGTTAAGTGATTACCGTTGGGTCAAGATTTGGATATTGATATGCCTGCCTCCTGGAGGGTGTCTTGTTTCACCTTCAGCACCACACCTCAAATCAGCTCCAGGCCTTTTATCTGCTTTGAGAATGACATAACAAAGGAATGGTCTACACCGGCCCATGAAATGTCCTTTAAGTCAGTTGGTCCCTTTAAAAGCTGAAATGAAAGCTGAAAGTCTGGACTTTATGTCCATATCCATTTTATAACTGTAACTTGAATATGTTTCAGTAGGTAAAAAATAAATTAATAAACTCAAGTAAATTTACTTTGTAGTGCTCACCTCTGGCCATCACACCTGTATGACACATATCAGGTCACACTCCAGCAGGACACAGCAGGTGTAGCTAAGTTTGCAGATAAGCATGGCAGAGCTACATATGTATGCAGCTGAAACAGATTCTAGAGTCTAGTGATTACCACAGTTTTCTACATTAACATTTTAATTTAACATTATAGTCAATATGGCCCTTAGAACAATGTTTTTTGGGGAGGTGTGGTTGTTCACTTTAGGCCTCAGTGGAGTGGCTCAAACCTTTGTCCTTGGCTCTTTTCCTCTTTACATTACTTTTACTTTTATACTTGAAGTAGTTGTAAAACCAGTACTTTTACACTTTTACTTGAATAAAAAACTTGACTTGATACATAAACTTGAAAAGAAGTCTTTTTAAACCCTAAAATCTTCTTCTGCCAGCAAAATGAATATAAATACTTTGAAAACTCTGCGAGCTCCAGTGTTCCTTAAAGAAGAATCTTTGTCCTGCAATTCTTCCAAACATGTTCAATCTTTTGTTCTAATTGAACTGTCAGGATCTTTAGGTATTTGTTTAATAAATAATGGCCTGATGGAATATGTTGTGTGTTTTTGCAGAGTAAAGTTTAGATTATTTTAGTACTTGTTAGGAACAATTGCTCTGTAATCTTTTTTCCCATGTGACTGTTGATTCCTTTGTTGTACATTTTCTAGGTATCATCTACTGATTTATTCAGTTTTCTAAATGTTATTGAAATGCTAAACATGTCTGAAGATCCAGAAGATTCTAAAAATCATCTAATATGTTTAAGTGCAAGTTTAATTGGCTCACATTAATTATTGCTCAGTGGCCTGAAAACAGCAACGCTAGATGTATAATGCAATTTACTGCAACTCTGAAAGCTTTTTTTATCATTAACAGATTAACATTTTCATAGGCAGATAAATATTTAAGATGCCTTTCATCATTAGAAGATAATCTAATAAGACAAAGTTCATGGGGCATATGGTACGTCTAACCGAGTTACCACATTTTTCTGTTGGATTTGAGTGAAAAGGTCAGACTGCAGAAAGTAAAATATCTATTTAAGTTTAGATACATGTCAGGATTTAGATCTGAGTAAAAATACATTAAAAATGATCACTCTGTGTGACATCCTACCTGAGGCAGCCCGAGTCACATTTTATCTACTTTATTCTCAGACAATTCTGAAGTAATCTGCTTTGTGAAAACCAAATAAATACAAGCTTATCTTTCATAGATTTCTGTCCTCATTTTCCTCCTTCATTTGTGATCAGTTGTTAAAATAATTTTAGGTTGTGCTGCTCTGGTGGATCTGGAATAATTAAATTATAGGTAAATTTTAAAATTAATCAGTTTTTCCTCTATTTATGCCAACAGATAGTGAACTTCTTGCAGAGTGGCAGATTCATACATGACCTGCTTTAACCTTTGAAATAATTATCTTTTTAGGAGGGGAGATTTTTTAAATATTAAAATGTTAAATAGAGCCAATTTCTGAGTTGTACAGATTTGAAAAAGTCATTAGTTGATTTTTGAAACCAGCATCTAGTTTTCATTCTAAACATTTAGTTTTGTTTCTTTAATGCAGAAAATCATGGCACCACTGTAAATCTACTGTCCACTGTCCCACCCCCTAGTATTTGAAATTAGTGAAACCTCATAAACAAATATATTCTTTAACAATACGCAGTTGAAAAAAAATGACCTACAAAATGTAAAAAATGATTAAATAAACAAACACAAAAAAATTTAAAGCACTGTTCCCCTTACAGCAGTAAGGGGAACAGAATATAATTTTTATGGTGCAGGAAGTCTTCATCCTTGTCTCAGAATTCAGGGTTTAGAAAGTTATTTGCATTTTTTTCGCATAAATATAAAATTCAAAGAGAAGAGGATAAGCTTTAGTGAGTTGAGCTGTGAGGGCTCTGTACTCAATGTGAAGTTAAAAATTTAAAAAGTATTTTTTAATCAGTGGTTGATTATTTTACTTTTATATTGCAATTTTTTTTTCCAGTAGCCTACAGAACATTGGACCAAAGTATAAAAAGAAAAGTTAAAGCTTTTGCTTTTGATGGGACAAAGACTGTCAATATTTCCATCTGGTCACAGTTGGAAAACTTATTGGAGGCACTGTTGAATAAAACACCATCATTATCAGCTGCTGCCTTTAACTGTGGCTTTCCTGGTCTGTTTGCTGATCCAACAGATTTTATTAGCCAAGCTCATCTAGTGTGAATGATTGTTTACTATCATCATTAAATCACTTTAGCCTGGAGCTTTGAGAACAATTTTTTTGTTTTGGTTTCAAATGTTAAGGATGAAAGAGTTCAGGTGTTTGTGTCGGAATTTTTACCAAAAACTAAGATGTTTAAACTTATACTACTTATAATATGTTTTGTTTATTTGACTCTTTGAACCTGTTCTTGTTTCTGAGGATATATGATCATTAGAATCATCGGTTTTTATGTTTATGTGTTTTTATGTTAAAAATGATATTTAGATGTAAAAATGACCATGTTTTCTAACTGTGTGTCTGCCAGAGTTTACCTGACTGAATCATTGGGGCTACTGTTTCATTTATTAAAACTGCATTTCAAACACATTAACCAATATGTTATGCTTCGTTCTCCATCATGAACGACCTCCTATCTGGTTGTCTCCGGGGTGATCAGCTGTTCAATGAGAAGCAGATTATTTTTCACCTTCGTTGCCTTGTGAATGATGCAAATAATCTGAGCTGGCTAATTTAATTGTTAGAGGAGCTGGAAAATGGTGTGTCTCATTTCAGTTGCCACTTTTCAAACCACTGCATTTTGCCTAAATCATGAAGGCTGTACAGAAACAGTGTTTGTCTCCAGTTAGCTCTGACATGAGTGTTTATTATTTATGCTGTGAAAGATGTTGATTTATGTTGCTTCCTCTGACAAACTGCAGCTGTTTTCCTTCATTAACTGAGCTGCAGAGCCAGATGTGTGTGTTTGTATGTGCTTGTACAGATGTTCCATCACTGATAGCTGTGCATGAAGGCATCATGACCACCTGCCAACAGGTTTCTGATTTATTTGAAAATGGTCAGCCTTTTGTTTTTTTTTTTTTACCCAGACATAATTTCCATGCTTGGGATGTCATGAGAACAATAATTTAAAATGACTCAAAGCCATTAATCTGACTGAAAATGTCAGTGTTGTTTGAATAACTGTGACCTGCTCTCAGATTGTGAAAAAGTTCCTTTGCTTTGGAACAAAAAGTCGATTTATTTTATTAAACCAACTTTTCCGTATAAATGAACATCTGTTAGAATAAACTCTTTTCAAACATTTTAGCACCATTCATAGTGAGAATCTGATTTTTAAATTCATTGCCTGTTTTTTCATCATTATTTTAGCTCAGTCAGAACTGTGTTTTGTTTGAGTATGGGTTTAATTCAAAATATTCATCATTTCTACAGACTGTATTTATTATGGCTTTGATTAAACACATCTCAGTCCTGGTGATTTGAAGAACTATAACTTATTGTATATCTATACATTTTTAACTATAAATTAATTGTTTCTGACCTTCAGGTGTCAGTGGAATCAGACTCAAAGAATGTCATGTCATATTGGACATGACCAATTCTTTTAAATTACTTTTTAAAGTAATGTTAACTCTTTGAGATCATGAAATGCCCTAAAGATTGATTAGTTAGTATATAGATATAACAATGTCAACTGTATTATTATTATTCAGAGGTGTCAAAATCATAGTCCTGGAAAAGTGCAGTAAATCCCTCATTTGTTGATATTTTGCTTCCAAGAAGTCAAATTTATTTTGTGGATTTGTTTGCTTTTTCACTTTTTTTCTGCTCATCCTTTATGCATCTGTTTTTGTTGTTAATCATTTTGGATGATTAAAGACTCTCATTTTGATGGTTATATTTAGATGAACTGAAATCATTTCATTTGACTATAAAAACATTTTTTGTTTGTTTTTAGAGAAAACAAAACATGCAGAAGAGTGGCTCAGGACTAATGCACAGTATTATTTGTGCATATTAATAAATTTAACGTGGATCTAAACAAGCCAGAGCATTGGCTCTCAATAAAATCATACATTTTTATTTACATTTTTTACGATAATTTAATATTAAAATGAGATCAAAAACATAAGGACCCTTTTATCAGAAAGGACTTAAACTTCCTCTGGTTATATTTGCACTAACAGAGCTTTGGTGTTCCTCCCAGGCATCACAGTCCTGCTCTCCTTGACTGTCTTCATGCTGCTGGTTGCAGAAATCATGCCCGCCACGTCGGACTCAGTGCCTTTAATAGGTAAGTCAACCTAAAGATGAAAACAGCAGTTATGGTTGTCGAACATTATTAGTAAAAAATCACGAGGACACATTTCTGCCATTATTTTTCAATTGCCAAAAAAGGTCTGGACTTACCAACTACAATTTGGTGGTTTTCATTATCCTCTGGTTCTGGGTCCGACTCTGCCTCCAACATGTAAGGCTGGATGGACAAGTCTTCCCTTGTTGGCATCTTTTAATTAATTTGTAAATAAAACGTTTCTGCAGCTATATAGTTGTAAACCTCTCAAGCTCTCAAACTTCCGTGGTATGCTCTGGAAGTTGGAGGTGGTGGGGCTTGAACCACCTAGAGACAGCCAAGTTGATCTGAGATACCTTGGAAAAGGAGTGGGGGGCTTGTGGAGTTACAATAAGGAGGAATTAGACCAAAGCTTTGCCGTTCCACTTTATAAAGACCCCAGCTGAATGATTTAAATGTGAAAACGAAGGATTTTAAAGCAGGATATGTCTACTTTAATAAAGAACTGAAATATCACCATCTAAACCATCCTTTAAGGAAAAATGCAACTGATTTACCTTTAAAATCATTATAATGCAGAAGGAGAGGTTAAAATAACTTAATATAAATGTGGACAATTCCTGTCAAGACCATTATTATTAGTAGTAGTACATTGAAATGTTTGGTTTACATTTGTTTCAGGAGCTCTGTGCTGTGATTTTACCCTTAAATCTGGTTTTTGCTTTACCAGAAATTGTTTGTTTTGTCTTTCATTTTTTTCTTGTAATTTGCTTTTTAGTTGTTGTTTTCTAATCCAACTTTCAGTGTTCATTCTTGTTTGTCTTCTTGTTTGTCCAGCTGAGTACTTTGCCACAACCATGGTCATTGTTGGGCTTTCAGTCATCGCTACCGTTCTGGTCCTGCAGTACCACCACCATGACCCTGATGGGGGCAAGATGCCAAAGTGGGTGAGTCTTTTAGTTTTCACACTTATAGCTTCTGACATATCAGAGGATTTTCTTCCGGTTTCAGGGCAGAACTGTTGTTTTTTTTCTTTTGCATTTGAGCATGTTGTCACTAGAAGTAACCTGAGGTCTTTTTACTTCAATACTTAGCACAAAAAGTTAGTAAATTTGTGTTTGGTATATTATTCTTTTGTTGTAACAATACTTCTTGACAATACATCTTGTACCAGGCACCTGATTGGTAGTACCTGGGGTTACTAGAAGCTCAAGAGTCATTGGTAACAGTAAAAGAAGCTGAAAAGAAAAGAGTTGACATAATTGAGCTGAAGCTGTGCTGGAGCAGAGCCGGAAGCTGGATGCTGCTCTGAGAGTCGTAGGTCAGCTGTGGCTTCTGAACCGGCCGGCTGGAACGTATAGATCTTGGAGAAAGTTGTGGCCGGTGAAAAGCTAGGATGACCAACAAATTTGGCTGATTGGAATTTTGCCATGAGCGTTCTAGTAAAACATTAAGGCAGACAAGCAAATCTACAGAAGTCAGCCTGTTCCAAAACAAGTTGTGTTTTTCTGATTCGGCACCCCAACGTGGCCTTGAAGGCTGAATTAAACTCTCCTGGAAGTTATGTCAACAGACGTTCTTTCCCCACTTCCAGCTGTGAGCTGGTGTCCAAGAGAAACCAAGGCCCAAACTGATGAACTCAACTTTCTTTCAGGAACTATGGCAGGTGGGTCTTGGGGACTTGTTTCACAGTCTTACTTAAAGATGCAGACACACATAAACAACATTACACGGCTTCAGATACACCCCCCCAAAAAAAAATTCACTGTTTTTGCTGGCTTAAATGTGTTCTCTTTGCTCTGCAGAGGTTTTTTCTACAAATACCATAATGTGTCACATTTAGTGGATATAGTGTGATATTTCTTTTATTTTTTTATCCTCATCTATCCTCATGTGGTATTTCTTTTTTCTTTTAAGGGTAGCGCCTTACATGGCTGCTGGACCCGGGGCACCTGTTCTCCCAGTTTGTTGTGTTTTTGTCTATATCCCTTGAACGGGTTGTTCCGAACTGTAATTTCCTTCTATGGGATCAATAAAGTATTGCAAAGTATCGTATTTTTAAATTGTGCAACCTACATACTCATACTGCTCATCCCACAGATGCATGTTCTTTACAAATGTGGAATAATTTAAGAGGAAAATTAACAGTATTTCCAACTGTTTAAGATTTATTGCCAAGAAGCTTTGTTACAACACAGAATTTCTCTACCAAACACTAATTTACTTACTTTTTGTTTGTTTGTTTAAACGTTTCCACCTGAGAGCCAATTAGAAAATGTTTATCCAGAGTCTCTTTTTGAAATCAAAAGTCAAAACCTAAATAATTTAGACTCTCATATGTTTTTTAAAGTTTGAAGTTTATAACAAATTTCTTCACTGTTCTGACCTGGAAGACGCGTGTGATCCTCCTGAACTGGTGCGCCTGGTTCCTACGGATGAGGCGTCCAGGTGAGGAGCGAGTGCGTTCAGCCTGTCACAACAAGACTCGGCGCAGCAGCCTGACCAGCGTGGACCTGAACGCCAGCACCTTGGCCTCCCAGTCCACGAACGGCCACATGCTTTATGTCGGCGTCCGTGGCCTGGAGAGCATCCACTGCTCCACAGCCGCCACCTCTCCGGACTCGGGGGTCCTCTGTGGACGGCTGCTGGGCAGGCCAGGAGAGGACGAGATGCTCCTCCCCTCCAGTCAGAGCTGCACCACGGGGGGCAACATGGAACTGGAGCTGGCCAAGATCCTAGATGAGGTGCGGTACATCGCCAAGCGCTTTCGTGACCAGGATGAGGACGAGTCGGTGTGTAACGAGTGGAAGTTTGCTGCATCTGTCATTGACAGGCTTTGTCTCATGGCCTTCTCGCTCTTCACCATCCTCTGCACCATCGGGATCCTCATGTCGGCACCAAATTTTGTTGAAGCCATTTCCAAAGACTTTTTCACCTGAAGCTGTGATCATAAAGCTGCTGTTTCTTCTCACACAATAACTGATTGTAGCATCTTAGGGAAGCAAATCTGCTTGCAATTCCATCCTTTCCTAAACTTAAATTTAAGGCTTTGATTCAGGTAAATAATATGTGATGTATAAATTATGTGCATAAGGTTGTGTTGGTAAAATGTATTTTCTATCATTTAAAGGGGACATATCATGCAAAATCCACTCTATTAGCCCTTAAATACATTTTGTTGTGTACTTGCAGTCTCTGAGTGCAGAAAAGTTGAATTTAGTCTCTCCCTGTGCTGCAAACATGTCTTTGTATTCTATTTGGGTCATATTTTTTAACCTGTTCAGATTTTTCTCTTTTTTCTATGATTTTTTCTGAACTTTTTTGATGGAACTGCTAAATAAGGTCTGGACTTACCAACTACAATTTTGTTGTTTTCATGCTCCTCTGCTTCCAGGTCAGACTCTGGCTCTAACATGCTGAGATCTTTTAATTAATTTGTAAATAAAACATTTCTGTGCAGCTATAGAACTACAATTCCCTCTATCAAACTGGAGTGGACCACTCCGGCAGCTGCAGGGGGAGGGGGGGAGCGCCTCGTTTAGATTTAAAGAGACAGCCTCAAAATTAGTTGATCTCAGAAAAGGGGTGAAAGAGGGGCTTGTGGAGTTACAATAAGGAGGAATTCAGACCAAAGCTTTGCAGTTCCACTTTATATAGACCCCAACTGAATGGTTTAATCGTGAAAAAGAAGGTTTTTAAAGCATTATATGTCTCCTTTAAACTCCACAGTCCAGAATATTAAAAAAATAATACGTATTTCTCAGTGTTTTTTTTTTGTTTGTTTGTTTTGTTTTGTTTTTTGCAACTTGCAGCTACAACATTATGCAACCATGTTATAAATCATTGTTTACTATAATGTATGTGTTCTTATGAAATATATTCTACTTATGAAAAAGCTACAAAAACTAAAATATAATCAGTTGTATCGACTAGAGGCGCTATCACGTGACTTTTCTTGATCAGAGAAAGCGGCCATATTGTTCAGGATGAAGACAACATAACAGACAGCACTGAAGGTGGTAACCATGGTAATCATGACATGTTAAATTTAGGTCAGCCCATCAGTGAAACTCAGTTTGATATTGACAACCATTATTTGGCTTTCATAGAAATGTTTGTCACAAAATATTTTTATATCAGGCAAAAATTTTGCAACGTCTGCAATGAATGATGTTAATAAGCAGAAGCTAACCAATGAAAAATAAAATTTATTTGCAATTCTATGCAGAAATCTAGCCATGATAAATGGTCAATCTTCTGAAATGAGCATGATGCCTCTAGTAAATACACCTCATTGGTTGTATTATACTGTATCACCTAAACACTACTGCAACTGAGATATTGCCTTTCTATAAACACAAGATATTACTGAGAGAGATAAAACAAAACACTGTACAAATAATGTAGTAATACATGGTTGTTGAACTTACTTTACCTTAAAATTATTGAGGTTATTTAAGAAAAATGATTTATGTCAAAATATGTTATATATTCTGCTTATTTCGTTAATGCACTATTTTGGTTTTGCTTTTGTTCACTGTAAAATTAAATAAATAAATGTAATTTTTGAAATCAAACATGTTTATTGAAAGAATGGGTTTTGTCCTCTTATTTAGCTAGTGATCAAATTTTCACAAAACATAAGGTCTTTAAAGGAAGAAATGTCTGGAAGGAAAACTCAGTTTACACACATGTGCACGCACACACAAAATTCATTGTGAGAACAAAATTTTAGATATATTTTTTTCTTAGAAATGAAACAATCTTCACAAAATTATTACCTAATGGTTTTAAATGACGATATATAGGCCTTTTTATTTAAAAAAACATAAATTTTAAGACACTGTTTAGATGTTTAACATTCAAACCAAAATATTATGTTCTATTAACCTACGTGCCTTTTCTGATATGGTCATTAGCACAAAAAACAAAATGCAATAAGCAAGCAATTATAAAAGATTATGAATGATTCAACCTGGACAAACTATATTCAAGTCAAACAATGTAACTAGATTTATAATATAAATTTTTCATTTATGAAACAACTACAGTGTTTCTGTACTCTATTATTTTATTGGCATCAAGCACCATTCATGCTCTTAACTATTTTAATCAGCTAATAATAATAAAAAACGTATCTAGATGCTATTCATTTGAATTATTATGACAAAATAAAGTTAAAACAAAAAACACCCAAAATAGATAGTTGGTCAATGCAAAACTTGCAGAAATTTCAGATATGCACAAAAACTTCAACGTAACATTTTGGTTTTTTTTCCCCGGATTAATACTGAAAGAAACTGAGACATTTTAAATTGTTTCTATTGTTACGTGAGCCAAAACCACCACTTTAGTTCAATACCGCCATCTAGTGACAAAAGGTGAGACGTGCACGTATTCTAATAAACATAAGAAAAAGAACTATAGTTTTATATAAAATATATATTGAAAATCACAAGTATTTTTAGTTCCCACAATATTTTTTTTCTTTTTTGATAGTATTATTTTGTATTTTTTTTTATTTAATGTCTGCTGCCGATTCATACGGCACCTCGTAAACTGTGTGCGTCTTTAATATGTGTCCGACTGGAAACTTGTTCAAGCTAAAAGTTTAAATTCTCCTTCTTTTGAGCTTACATTTATTTTGTTGGTAAAAATGTCGACGGCCTTGTTGGAGTGGTGTGTGGACCAGTTACACCATAAATTTGGCTTAGAGGCATGTGAGGACATCGTAAAGTAAGTAGCATTAAATGCCCCGTTTAATATGTCATAAACTAGAGTAGTGATCTAGCTAGTTAGCATAAATATTTCTCCCATATCTTGTATGAGCTGTGTACATATAAAACGAATGAGTCACCTTCTGTGCAAAAAAAGCTGTAATATATGACACAATTAAATACTTTTTCTTGTTACGATTGTTGAGAGTTGGATAGGCTGTGACATCCATGACCTATGTATGTTGACATGTTTATGTCAGCTATTAGTTAACCATCAAAAAACATACTAAAAATGATCTGCCGCTGCTCTCAAACAACCAGCGCCACTGAAAAACGTTAAAATTACTGTATAAGACTGATCTGATATGTAATCTGGGATTGTCTGGTAGAAAAATATTTCATGAACCACTTGACAGATTATGAAACTCTCAGCCTCAGAAAGTAATGATTGGAAACACCACGATCACATCAACAGATTAATTTAGTCATTCTGATTCAAGATGGCCTCTGCAGCATTTTTAGAACTTCTGATCCAAATCTTGGTGTGACAGAAGTTTAGAGCAACCCACAACACATGAATGTTAATTAAAAATTCAAGATGATACTAATATAGCTGTAACTCAGCCATTTCTGTATATTTTAATCTCTAATCTGATTGTGATAGTAGCTGTCACCAATCCTATAACACACTGGGATTATTTACAGATACACAGATTTGAATGAAACTCTCATAAAGTAACCAGTGGTTGCATATGCGTAATTAGGTTTTGGAGTCATTTAAATTTGAGATGGCCACCACAGCTAAATGCCCCATTAGAATTTCTCCAGGATTTTTTTTGTTTTGTTTATTTTTGGTATTTTTACTATTCTTTTTTGAGAATTTCTTCTGAAATAACTAGTTTTGTAATCCTGCTGCCTAGGTATATTCTATCCATTGAAAATCCTGAAGAGATTGAGGAGTATGTGGGAGACCTCCTGCAGGGCACTGATGGGAGAAAGGGGCAGTTTATAGATGAGCTCATCTGCAGATGGAAGAAAACCCAAAGACAGGCCACAGATACAGCAAATCTTGTCCTTCTCAGGGACTCTGTGTCACCAATAGGTAGGAGGATAAATGCCTGATATATTTTAACCTGGATTGAAAATAACTGCTTCCCAGTTTGGGGAGAACAAAACTAACTATAACAAATTAACTGAAACATGAGGTAGTGTGTCTGAGAAGCATTTGAGTTTTCTCAAAGTATTAATTTTATTGTCTCACTTGTACAAGACTTAACCAAAGATACCCAGAAGAAGTCGAAACGTAAAGGGCGTAACAAACAGGAGGTGATGACTGTGAGCCGAACTGAACCTGAACCTGAGGTGGTTAAAACTCCAATTGATCTGATGAGGGTAAGCACACGTTGGCGTAGTTTTCTTCTCATCTACAGTTTGGCAATTCAGGAATAGTTGAGTCTTTGACACCAAATTAAATTAACTGATCTTTTCTTTATTTTCTTTATGTATTTAACACACAAATAAAAAAACTATTGAATTCAACAATTATTTAAAAATACTTAATGTCCATGGAAGTGGTAGAAGCTTGAATGGACCTGAATAAAAACCACGCCCAGTCAAATCAGACTGCAACACAATAGTAGAAATAAGAACAATCAATATCAAATTAAAAATCATCATCAAAGTTCACATTTCATAATCCATCAAAGCACATACCATGTCATCAGCTTAGTTTTTAGTCTGTTTTTATACATACAGTGATACAGTGGGTTCCACAAGGTCTGTATTCAACATTTTAGCTCCATGAAATCTAGTTGAGAATTGATCACGCAATGATCTCTCTTTTCTTTACTTTTTATACAAAATTGATTAGCTGAAAATCTGTCTGTTACATCTGAATCCAAATGTAAACGAAGCTAATTGGGATTTGCAATTTTAAAGTAACTTCTGATACATCTTCATAAGTCCTTTTGGTTTGGAAAGAGACTCTGCTGTTTCATATTTTAACAGCCAACTCATTACAGCTCAGCAGGCTTTAGACTGACTTCATGTAGATTATACAGCACTGAATCGTTTGAATTTTGAAGTGTTTCTCTAAAATCCTGACAGGATCTGTGTAAGATTCATTTGGTACTTACAGTAGTTATTATTTGAACTAAATATCTTTATTTATTTTATCATTTTTTTCCCCATTTACTGCTGTCTCAGGCTCAGGAGATCGGTAGTAGTTCTTCAGGAAAGAAGAAAACTAAGTTTGTCAATCTCTATGCTCAAGAGGGCCAGGACAAGCTGGCTGTTTTGCTGCCAGGTCGACACACCTGCGAGTGTCTCGCCCAAAAACACAAACTTATCAACAACTGCGTCAGCTGTGGCCGTATTGTGTGTGAGCAAGAGGGCTCAGGGCCCTGCCTCTTCTGTGGAAACCTGGTAAGCTTCACCTCATACCCTTCGTTCATTTCTCATTTTCTAGTTTGTGGTTTGTTTTTTTTGCTCATCGTTTCATTTCTGTTGGAGGTTTGCACAAGAGAGGAGCAGGAGATTCTGCAACGAGACTCCAACAAAAGCCAGAAACTCAGAAAAAAGCTGATGGGAGGTGAGAGTCTGAACTGAAAGGCTTATAAAGTTTTAAATATGTTTTTATATAACAATTTTTTTTATTTGATGGCAGATTGTGGAGAAAGGGAGCTTCTTCCGCACCAAGAAGCTAAGATTAAAGCCGGCTTAGATAAAGCTATTCAACACAAAGAGAAACTGCTGGAGTTTGACAGGAACAGGTATAAAATGCACAACTTCTCAGGAGTAAACAGATTGTTTTTGTTTTCTGTACACTTTACTTCCTGTAGATGGCATCTGACACATGGTGGTTTAACATACTTGTTCCTTTCAACTGCAGTGTCAGGAGAACGCAGGTTCTGGATGATGAGTCCGATTACTTTGCCACCGAATCCAATCAGTGGCTGTCCCCCGGCGAGCGGGAGAAGCTGAGGAAAAAGGAGGAAGAGCTCAGAGAACTTCGCCACGCCTCCCGCAAGGACAGGAAGATCACTCTGGACTTCGCTGGTAGACAAGTGTTTGAAGAGGAAAACAACTTGACAGAGTATTACAGCAAGTACGACAATCTGACAGCAACTCCAATAAAAGCAGGAGTTTGTTTAAAATGAGTAGATAATCCGAACAGATTCACGTTTTTTTATTCATGACTTTCAGGTTGGATGAGACACTCAGAGCTATGAACAACGGCTCAACGTCACAATCAGCTAAACATTCTGGAAGTAAAAATGAAAAACAGAACCGTGGCAACTTGGTCAACCCAAACATCCTTCAATCTGCACCAGAGGTAAGTCATTTCTGAAGAATAACAAACTTTTGGTGAAGTATTTATGTCACTTTGTTGGATTTTCATCATGAATGTTTATCTGTTACCGTGGACAAAACGACACATTATATTAAATGATCTCCAGTGGGTGGACCCTGAAGGCAGTGAGTACCACAGGCGACCCAAGCAAGAGAGAACAGCTATAGTGGAGCAGAAAGGAGAAGGAGAACGCCACCGGCTGCGACTGCAGGACAAAGAGCTGCAGGAGATCTCTGATGGAGGCTGGTGCCTCAGCATGCATCAGCCATGGGCCTCACTGCTGGTCAAAGGCATCAAGAGGTAAAGAGCACAGGTCAAATCTGTGTTTTTTTATCTTCTTTCATTCAGGGAACTGATAATAGAAGAGAAACGAATGGCATGAAATGTGTTTTTTGTGGTTAGGGTGGAAGGACGGACGTGGTACACATCGCACCGAGGCCGACTTTGGATCGCTGCTGCAGCCAAGAAACCCACTCCTCAGGAGATCGCTGAGGTGGAAGCCATATACCGCCACATCTACAGGAAAGGTAACCATTTTTATTTTTATAAGCATTTAATTATAGAAATAAGTTGAGATGTAATGTTGGACAAATTAAACTGTTTTATTTTAAACTGTTTATAAGTGTAAATGGGCTGATGATGTTTTACGTAAGCTAAACCAAAATTATGAACTTAGATCCTAATAAAGGATGTTTATGGACCTGAGCTTTATGTGACATGGATCTTACTGTAACTAAACAACAACGGTCTGTGTGTGCACAACTTAGGTCCGGTGTTCTGTCGAAGTGGTATACCAGAAGCTGATTGTTATATCTCCATCTGTCAGTTTAGGTTACTTTATCAGAACAACATACCAATGTTTGTAAAGGGGTCTGCTGTTTTTACAGCTAAACCTATCTGTTTTATATAAAATGCAGTTTATAAAGGAGTATGCTATTGTAACAAGGTCACTTTTTCTAAAACTAACCGTAGTGGCTTTATGTTTCACCCTCCACTTCCTAAAAAATTATAGAAAACGTACCGCTTGTAGTTGGAGGTATGATGGGAATTTGTCGCAGCATATGCACATTGCTTGAGGGTATACCATTCTGATGGGTATGGTATTCTGTCGGAACACCGGCACTTTGCCTTTGTTTTGTTGTCCTTTGTAAATGACTCTGAGGAATGAATTATTTGGTAACGTTCTTGATGTTTATCCGGATTTTTTTATATGGTTGATGAAGATAAAGTGCAGTATTTATTTAAGTATTTTTGTGTTTCGTTTAGCTCAGTTTGCTTTAAAAGATTGACATCTTAGGAAGAGGACACTATTTTTTTTTTAAAGAATGCTTATGTCTCTGCTTATATGAATGTGTTAATTGTGTCTTGTAAGCCTGTGTGGGCTGGGCACCATTTTGATGTATTACACATTGAAAATCAAAAATAAAAAGGTATTACTAGTAGTAATAAATCAGTGAATAAGTTGGAGTCAGAGGCTTGGTTGTCACTGCTGTCACAATACCCATGTGTCTCACTAAGCATAAGTAAGCAGTATATAAACACTTCCAGAAATATGGCACCCATGAGTGTGTAGCTTAAGTTTTAGAGAGAAGCCTTGTATATCCTGTCCCTCAAAATGAGAGAAGCTTTTAGAATACAATACATACAGGGTTTTGCCTTCTGATGTCTCTTTAAAGCAGTAAAGGGTTTACATTTGGAGCAAGTTATTTATTGCTGTTAAGATAAATGCTAAACAAGTTTAGTTCCAAGGTTGAAGTGAAGCCTTCGCGATGACTCACGGTTTCACAGGTCCATAAATCAGTGGCTTCTCTCTTCAATTCCGCAGAGCCGAAGTTTCCAAAAGACTATCCCACTGGATGCCTGCTGGGTTGTGTCAACGTGACTGACTGTCTGTCTCAGGAGCAGTTTAAAGAACAGGTTTGTGACTTCGATTTCATGTATTGTTCATTTTTGTTTAAAGCGTTGTCTGATGTTTTCCGCTCTGTGACAAGCAGAGGCAAATTTCAACTGAAGTGTCGGCTTATAGCACCACCGAGTTGAAATTTATTGGCAGCATTTTGTTGTATGTCTCATCGTGTTTAGTAATGACACTAGCAGCTGCAAAACGTTCTTAAATTCCCATGATTGTTAAGAAAACAGGACTGAAATTTTATACATGTGACTTCACTTTGAAAAGATGATTTATTCATATTCAGTATTTTTTTTTTCTTGGGAACATTTGTTCATCTATTATCTTGATTTACTTTCTTTTTGGGGAGCTGATGTCCAGCTCCAGCAGTCACAGGGCTGCATGGAGAAAAATGAGACAACCAACCATGCACAAACACTTACCAGTTAACCTAACATACATGTTCTTTGGTCTGAGAGAAAACGGGAGTACCAGAGAAAACCCACGTGCACAGAAAGAACATCGACACCTACAGCTAACATGATTGCACAGAGCTGTTCAAATGATCAATCAGCCTTTTAACATGATGAATTTGGACTGGCTAAAATAATGTCATTGGAACATAGACATCATGGCTGCTGAAAATGAGCCTCATGTATTGAAAAAAAAGCCTCTTGTATTAAAAAATAAGGGCATTTCTAAATGACAGCAGTAGTGTAGTGTATATAAAAATATATACCACAGGCATCTTTGTATATGCTACATATGTCTGCTATGTGCTGCTGGAGTGTGATGGGATTTGTGTCACATATAGGTGTGATGGATTGTGTACAAATTAATAGTATGTATTTATACTTCTCATACAACCACAATTAAATTAATTTTATCCAGGAGGCACAATATATCTGGATAGTGTTTTTTTTTCTTAACAATAAGAGGCCGGAATAAAAACAAGCTTAACTTTAAATAAGAGTATCGACTTTCTACTTCTTACCTTTTAAAAAAAAAAAAGAGCAATGAGTAGAAAGAACAGAAAAGTTTGTGAAAATATAAGAAGTAGAAGTAAATAGTAATGGCTGAAAAATAATTACTCAAGTAAAGTACAGATAACCAAAATTTCTTCTTAAATATAGTCACAAGGTAGTTGTACTTAGTTACTTTACAACTCTGCTGTTTTCCTGCTTCACACCTGCTTCAAACAAATAATTACCTAATAATTACACAGAAAGTCATCAAGTTTAGCAGAAACCTGCCAATCACTCATTAATTATTTCAGCCAGGTGTGTTGAAGCAGGGAAACCTCTAAAGCAGGACAATGGGTCACGAGGATCAGGGCTGAAGACCTCTGCTCTACACCTTTTTGCCACTTGGGTTGCTCATGTTGTGTGAGAATGTGTAAAAGTAGTACTGTTGTTGACCAGCAGGGGTCAGACTGAACCT